>PNEQ01050164.1:0-31984 GCA_003012365.1 Medauroidea extradentata
CTATTTTGTTCCGTCCTCGCGTCGGTTTATATTTACGTCGCTTGCAGATTAGGTTATGTGATGCTGGACGTGAACAGTGAAAATGTCTTGCATGGTTTTCGAAACGTGGATATATGTCTTCATTACTGAACAAACTGTGGTGATGTTTATAAGGCAAGAATAAAAATCTCGCATAGCAATCTTTTATGTATAAAAAAAAAAACAACATGTGTCGTGAATTATCGACAGATTGTTTGGTGATTTATAAAAGTAATTTTTCCAAAACGAAGTACAAAATAATCCAGGAGGACTTTACAGTAAGTTTAATCACTCATCTTGTTGACAACTTTTTTTCTGCATGTAGTACCAAATTTTCGTTACGTTAATACCGGAATATTTGAATACAATCGTTAGTCATGACTTGACAATTATTATTAAATTTTGAAATATACAGTAATTACACATGATGTCAATATTTTTATTAAGTTTTTGTGTAATTTTTGTTTCCCTATGTCGATAACACGTACGAAATTTTCACGCAATATTGTTTTAATATATACGGCGTTGTTGTTTCCTATGATGCCAACTGTACACACTTTTGTCGGTTGGAAATAGTACGTCAACGCGACGCACAAATTGAGCCAATTAGAAGCTAGCGAAGTGCAATGATATTACTTTATTTGTTTACTTCAGAACTCAACTTAGAGTGAACGGAGAATAGTTGTTTTTATCCTCTCTCTTCTAATGTAGTGTAGTGATCTATTACTACTGATTCAAAACACCGTTCGCTTATGTACTTCGATACCTCGGAACCCTGAACTTGTTCCGTCAGTACCACGAGAGATGATATGCTATACTGAGTATCGTTTTAAAACTTTTAACCACGACCTCCCGCGAATATCGTACTCTTAGTGACAATCGCGACCAGAATCAGTTTTATATGCGGCTTCTCGCGAATTTCCGTGAATCGACCCGAGTCCACTCTTCGTGAAGGTTGCAGCAGAAGTCGGTTTTCTCCGCGGCTTCCCACAAACGTCCGCGGTGGCTCCACTCGACACGCGCTCACCCTTCACGGAGGTCGCCGCCGGAGTCCCCTTAACGTTCCCTTCGCGCCTACATGGCGAAACTCTCCTAGAACCGCCCCCATTTTAACTTTCAGCCAATCGCGTCTCTCGTGGGTGACGACGACAACAAACCCTTACATTCCTCCGTATAAATTTATTGCATATTTTTAAAATTCACACACATTAACATTTATATCCCTTTGAACTTATTTGCAAAATTTTATAAAATTCTGATGAATGATTACTAAGTAAGTATTAAATTGCACAGCAGGGGGGGGGGGGGAACCACGCCTCTCGGTGCCCTAATTTTCAGCATTCAAGCCGCGCGCCCCTCGTCGGCTCAAGGCTGTTCACTCGCTTTCACTCCATGTTTTCCTAACTTTCCCTCCCCTGCTGTGTTAAGTGTCAATCTGCCGTGACACAATGCCACAATCCTCTGATCATACTGCGCCTCTCGCCAGTACTCAAAACTAAATTACACATTAATTACTTTAAACCAAGTTTTCAATTGAGTCCCATAAAACAAACAATCCTTATCACAATGCAATTTCAACTGGCTTTCTACGACTATTCTAACCTAATTTACAGTATTTACAATATATATGTTATTTATTTACATTTAAAAGCTATATGCTGGTTACATAGTATTGTGAAACGGTTGCAAGAACCTCTTATCTGAAGTAGTTTCAGTTTCCCTTATACATTTACTAACTTATTCGTCCCCTTCATTGGTTCGTGTGAGGGAAGGTCCCAACTAAGTTTAATTCTACTACAGGTTAGAAAGATTAATGTTATAAGTTTTTCAAATTTTAAATTCCTGCCGCGTGAGCGCTGATATCGGTGGTGCACCAAACTGACCAAGCACAGAGCTTTCCTGAATTTTAAGTTAAATAAAGTTAGTAACTTTAAATGCAAAATTGATTTCTTTTCGCTTTAAAATTAAATTTAATTACTTCTATAATTTCCAAGTTCATTAAATTTCATTTTACTACAGTTTGTATTTATCTGGTACATTAGTGATTGAAGCGAATTAAATTGCAGATATTTTCCCTGTACCATAAGTAAACATATTTATTTTTTAACCTGTGGCATAATTAATCTTACCCAAACGAAGCACGAAACCGTTTTTTTTTTCAACGAATCATAGCCAACGTTTTATACGTTTGTATTTTTTGTAGTTTTCTCTCAAAAAATATACACAACATTAATACGTATAATAAGAATGGGCCATACGCCACTGCTCATATTATATTGGCCAAATTTGTGTTAAATATCAAATTATTAAAATAGGCACAAAACAGCAATCCCAGCGGTATGTGTACAGTTTTTTTTATATTTAACAGCAAGAATTCTAGCGGTGAAATTTCGGCAACACCCAGACTAAAATCTTATTAACACGTACTAGTAAAATTTTGTTGATTTAGCATAAAATTTACAATTGAAATAATTATCAATTTTACTAAAATTAAAAAATATGGAACATGTAAATATGGTTAAACGTTGTGTTCATTCCCTGCAAAACTTGCGTTGTTGAATCATAGTGATTAGTTTTTTTAATACATATATAAATTACAAATGCTATTATGAGGATTTTCCTTACCTATCCGACTTTCACAATTTCTTTATAACTTTATTCATGTGTTGCAGTTAAGTAATTTCTTAAACTAGTCTGTAATAACTAAAAGTGGAATAGTGCATGTTTCGTTTGTGTTCCTTTTTTCAACAGAGGGGGGGGGGGGCTGGGGTGTAAGGGAGACAATAGAGAGATATCTCTCCCTACAGAATACATTTACGTTGTATAATGGAACACGTGGCGAAATATATTTATGTGGTAAGCCTACTAAACTTACAGTTCAAATGTGAAATACATGTCAAATATAATCATCCTCAATAGACCCGTGCTAATAAGAATTATTTCAAACTAAAATTGTGTCCCAGGAATAATTTCTTACGAACCACACCAACGACAGCAGTGTAATGTTTAGTCAGGAAGTTCAACTCAACGCCATAACCAATCCTTGAAAATTCTCTGATCACGAAACATTTTGAAACACTTCAATTAAAAATATAATAAATTTGATTTTATTTACAACAGCATTAATCAATAATTTCAACTTGGAATCACATGTTCATGTTGGTACAAACAGAAACGTTAGTCGTCAATAGGAAAAGCATTTTGCTCTGGCTGGTGATAGGCGCTGGCGTCTGTCTTGTACATATTTTCGCAAACTTAGTTGATGCTATCTTAATATAACACGATAGTGCGCCAAAGATTATTAGCGAACATAAAAATTAGTTTAATTTGGTGGAGTAAGTGCTGCATTATACAGTATGTCAGCAAACAAAAGCACGAAAAGCCAACCACGCGTATCCGGGGTAAATTAAAGACGAAAATGTTAGTGGTAAAATTCTATTACGATGGCATTTTACAAGCACAATGTGGCAACACAGCAGTTTAGTTAGTCCTCTCTTGCGCTCCACAGATATATTTACCTTACTACTACTGTTCCGACCTGCAAATTACGAGTGAAGGTTTAAATCCCGAGCCGCGGACGTGTAACGCGAGAGAGAACTGTCTCCATGCATTTTTGTCACATTCGCATGTAAAATGTTGTGGTACAACGTTTTCCCGTTTATGTCTACAATTTATCCCAGAATGCTAGTGGTATGCTTACTATGCATTTATTCCTGGACAGCCAGTATAAGGTCTTTGCAATCGACAATCCTGGAGGGGTCTTCCAAAATTAGGGGTGGCAACTACAACCCCTTGCACCCCTTCCTGTTCGCGTATGGAAACATCAACAAATAATTAGCGTCTTTCAATATTTCTTGCTATGGGACAGAATGATAAACTGTATTATGGTGGACTTTCGCCGTTGCAATATTATGTCGTCCCAGAAGTGTTAGAAAGAGACTAGGAAAAAAAACCACGGAATACGAAAAAAGAGCTGTAGTCAACAACATGGTTTATGGATGTGTTGACTACAGCCAACTAGGCTTGTTTTCTCTATTTTTCGTATTTCGTTGTTTTTTTCCTAGTCTCTTTCTAAGATTTCTGGGACGACACAACATTGCAATGGCGTATGTTCACAATAATACAGTTTGTAACAAATAATTATGAACATAGTGGTGTGATGTAATGTTTCAGAGAGGTGTTGGACAACAGCAGCTTGTACCTACCGCCCTTCTCGCCCGAGCAGTTCGACCCGCAGGTGCATGCGGCCACGTACTACTGCAAGGCTTCCAACACAGCCGGGGCAGTCCTCAGTACTGAGTGCCGTGTAAGGGCAGGTCAGTCACAACACTACTTACACATGTATAACTAGCAGGGAGGGTCTGATGACGTAGTTAGGGGCTGGAAAATTTCGCAAATTCAATTACCTGCAGGGTAGAATCCATTGTACTATGCATACTCAAGCCCCGTCTATTCGTTCATTGTTTGCTGTTGCACTGAGTAGCAGCTAGTCGGGGCTTGAGTGTGTATAGTACAATGGATTCTAGCCTGCAGATCATTGAATTCGCGAAATTTTCCAGTTCCTAGCCATAGGGAACCAAGTCTATTTTTTCTTCCTAAAGCGGAAAGTTGTTTTCTTTTGTTCCAGATTATGTGTATAGGACTAAATAAACACGATCAAAGATTGTAATAAGAAATACTTTATATACATCAGTAGAGATGATGGTTAGAGATGATGGAATATCACGAAAATTTGTTGTGCCAACGTACCCTTTAAAACACTGTAGTTTCTCGCAATATGTATGATTAGGTGATATACGTCCGACACAACATTGCTGTCTGCAGACCAATAACAGGCAGAACATAGTACGATAGCGGGATTACTATTGGCTCAGTCAAATAGGGTAGCAGCTACAAGTACAAGGTAATACCAGTAATCTTCTGGTAAGCTAATCGTACGTTGAAACCTATAGCAAACAGTCAAGTTTTCCCGCAAAAATCGTAATCTATATACATCATACACCGAGGCAACTACGTGCGATTTTTCCAGACAACTTGATCACATGCGAGGCGTTTCATGTCTGGTTTCCTTGTCTTGCGTATCAGTATTGTCGCACGTGACTAATTGTAAGGCCTGCTTTCGGAGCAAAGTGGAAAATTTAGCCTTGTCGCATGCTACTCGGTAGTCAACAAGCAAGCATGGTGTTGTGACAAACCAGATGTTGTTGAATTGGAATTAAATTCCGAATCTATTATTCATGTCATTGAAAACTACAAAGCAATAGCAGTGTTGTGCGATAACAAAAATGCGGAGACATGAATAATATGGACGTTGATAGTGTAAAAAAAAAGAGATAATAAAATCTGCACACTGTACTTCTCAAATAAATAGAGGCATAATCATTTCGCTTATTCATCTGATAGCAGCTTAGATTTCTCAGTCCTAAACACACACTGACTTCTAACCATACACGCAGGTACCACGTGTGTTCGCAACGATTTATTTCCTTATTTCTTACTGGTTTGCAGTCGTCAAATGTGTGTCAAATATATCGTCCGATCAAAGTAATGGCAGTGAAATATGCATTATTGACGTTCATCCTGACCTAGAATCAATACGCGAAATACTCGTGCCTCTACAGATGAACTGCCTTCTTGTCCTCTTCCATCACGTATCATTATAAATACAGTTGCAACAATTATTCGCCGAGAAATAGACATTGTAAACTACGACATTAAATTGAACGTTCGTGGTATGCAACGATGAGTTTCAATGTACACAGTTCGTTGCATGCGCCGGTTTCGCAAAATGATTCGCATGCGACTGGCTTTACATGCGACTGGTTGCACATAGTTGCCTCTGTATATAAGGCCACCTTTATAATGAACCTAGCAAGCACTCAACTTTTCCTGCGATAAATCACTGTCCTTACCAACGAATGGACCAGTGGCGTGTGGTGACTGTGTTGCAAGGTAAGCTGCGTTTGTTGCCAACTTAACTTATATTCCCCCACGTTACAGATTAAATAGTAATATAGACGTGAAATGACTTGGCGGCTCATTTTATACGAGCCAACTTCGCCGCTTATAGGCTACCCGAGTTTGTTAATTCCAGCCTCGAGTCTGCTTGGCTCCTGCATGTTACGGCAGGGTTCCTATTGGCCCGACAGCCGGATAGTAGGGCAGCCGCCTTACGCTGATTCGCAGTAGATATTTCCGCCATGTTGCTGGTCAGGGAAGTCATTTTGCTAGCGTGTGTGACTGAGTTTGCTGTCCGACAGGTTATTTAACGTCTGTATTACCTAATATTTTGTGCCCTCGTGTATACGTCAGCCTCTCAAACGTACTTGAGCAGCGGACGTCAAACCATGTGTAAAATGGGTACCTTGCAGCAAACTTATAAGTAGGGCCCGGTAGTTTTCGCGAAAAGATTTTTGCCCCACTTTGTTTCAGTGTCTTATGTACACACCTGCACCTCAACTTCATTGCTATTGACACAGTGTTTTTGTGCAGAGTTGTTATTCATTTGACTGTGCCAATCGGTACACGGACAACTACCTCACATCACGTCTGTGATTTGCGGGTTTAACCTCCACACGCTGGGAGTTAAGACATCCAATCACTGACATCAAAGAAGAGATGCAGGTGCGCATGTAAGGCACTGAAACAAAGTGCTACAGAAATCTTTTCGCGAAAATTAACGGGCCCTGCTTATAAGTGGCCACGTTACATTCTGTTAGACCCAGTCGAACTGTTGTTACTGGTTTCTGTTGCGTGCACCGAGACTGTACAGCACTGAGCAAACAACACGTTACCTAGTAACTGCTCACCATACGCCCGTGGAATGGACAAATTGCTGACCCTAAAGTGCACAGGTATAACTACTCCAGTGAGTGGCCAGTTGTATATCTGACAAGCTCGGGAGTCAGTAAGTGTTTTCATTGGGTCACAGAATATTTAAGAATACAGAAGTGAAATAGCCGGTAGGCCAGCGAACTCAGTCACACATACCAGCAACACAGCTTCCCTGGCCAGCAACACGGCAGAAACACCTACGTCCAATCAGCGTGAGGCAGCTTCTCTGGTAATCAACAACCGAGCCAATAGGAAGCCTGCCGCAACTTGTAGGGGCCGATACACGGGGCTGGTATCAACAGTATCGGGCAGTCAATAAGCGGCCAAGTTCGCCGACACCAAACGAGCCGCCATGTCATTTTGCGTCTGTACAACTATTTAGTCTGTGATTAGGTTTTCTATTTATTCAGGCTCATCTAGGGCGAGTCTAATAAAATAAAACAGTGATTCAGTCGTGGAAACATCTCACATGTGGAGAAGTTTGGAGTCTAACGTTTCCAGAAATGAATTCTCAAATTGTCCGTGTCTCCAATTATTACGTTTAGGTCGCTGAGTACTGCGAAACTACCAATAACTAGAGACAGGCTAATTTCTCAAGTTTCTGCGGACTGGACCCAACTGTCAAATATAGTTATTTTCAGTTTCGCCTATTTCTTGTTGTTGCTAGTTTTATAATAGTACAACCTAGCGAGGTGGACTCACAATCGGTAGGACCCAGGTTCGGTCCCCGGCTCCGGCCATCCTGATTTTGATTTTCCGTGGTGTCCAGACATCTCTCCGGGCGAATGCTGGGAGGTTTCCTTAACAAAGGCCATGGCCGACTCCTCTCCCAGCTCCTGTCATTGTACCAAGCTGTGTGTCACCGTCTATAATGGCCTCACTGTTGACGAGACATAAAGCCCACTTGCCTTACCTTCAGCCTAGTCGTATAAGCTTGGGATTTGGTCCTTGTTTCCTTGCAGAGATGTTGTTGACTCAGTATATGTCAGGGTGTATCTGAGATAAACTGTAATCCAAAAATAAACGTAGTAGGTGTGTACATACGTTTAAATTTCAACTTTTTCTAGAATAGTTCGCTGTAGAGCCACGAGTATTTGCGTGAAAACATTTGTGTGCTATTTGGTTTTATTACATTACGTACACAATAGCAGGTCTGCTTCATGGATATTGGCAGCGTGTCTTTGTTCACACACGTCTCTCATTTGACTGCACCAATCAGAATGAGGTTATTTTGATACCATACGTCTTTGATTCGAAAGTAGAACCCTAAGACAATTGAGATTTCAAAACATCGTATCAATGACGATGAAACATAAGACATCGAAACATAATGTTGCACGAACCGTTTCGCCACAAAATCAGGACTCTAATTCGTGGTATTTACCGGGAGCTAGCAATGACTATACACAAACTAGAGTTGCTGTGAAACCATTAGACATGTAGGTCACCTACATTCAGTATCTAGCAAGAGGTACAGGTAGAATTATCCAATTACCCAGTAATACTACATCTTGTAATCTCAACGGATGTTTATTGGTTGTGTACGGCAGACACATTAAAGCTGAGCATTCAAATAATATAATAGCTTCTAATACCACTTGACTTGTCACTCTACCACGCATCACATATAATCTAGTCACTATAATCAGAGAACTTTTTAAAAACTGAGATTTTTATTTTAACTTTTTTGTATTCTCTCAGAACTTATTCGCATCCACACTACAATGAAACTTATAAACACATAATGCGTAATCCACTACTTATACTTTTTTTTTATTATTGGCAATTAAATTGTTGGTAAGGGAAGGAAGTGTGAGTCCAACCAAGCATTCACCTAATACCCTGGAAAACTGAAAAGTGAAGGTGTCCATAGTAAGCATCGAACCCTGGACCTTCCGAATGTGAAGCGAGTGTTTTACCGCAGCTCTACTTCACTCGCATACGCTTGAGGCCACAATTATACACACGCGCGCGCACCAGCAGCCCCCCCCCCCCACATATATATAACACATATACGTGGATGTATGTATATAAACGTGTCCAGAAACGGCCGTATAATAAGCGCACATCATCATAATCCTGGGCTATATTGCAGACGAAAATGTTTGTGCACAAAGTTGTATGACAGCATTTGTCCAGCACAATGTTGCTACACTGTACGGAGATGGTCCTCTCTTGAGCGCAACTCCCAGGTATTATTTTATGTATGGTACGTCAAATAAACGTAGAATTAGGTTTAGACTAATCGGAATTTGAACCTGCGCCCATAATATGACAGTCAGAACGTAAACAGTAAGGTATATGGTTAGAGGTGCGTCAATCTCGCGGATTCATTTGGCAACAACCTAGACGTGTCAGTCCTATACCCTCACTGGCCACAATCGATTATCTATTGGCTTATAACAGTACAAACAGGTAGCAAGCGATAACACTTCGCATTATTTCCTTATTTACTACTGGCTTGCAGTAGTCAAACGCGTTTCGTAACAGCCGCCAGCAAGTCACAGACATGACAATGAAGTATACATAATTGGCGTTCAACCTGACCTGGAATGTATCTGCGAAATTGACGTACGTCTTTATATAAGTAGCGCAAAGGAGATATGTCACATTGCGGGCGTAAAATATCATCGTACAAAATATTGCCACATTTTCGCCTCCGATTTAGCCCATGATTCGCACTGATACAGAATGTATTTGAAAGCGTGATATTTTATTTCAATAAGGTATTTGAAAGCGCAACTATGTAATTGGGTTTCAATTGAGATTGGATAAAGTGAGTTTTAAACTTCTTAGATGATGTCGTTACGCCTTTAGTATATTTTACAGTAAGTAATCACTAGCAGCCTTCCTTGACTTAATGTTAGGTTGACGGTGATCTGAAGCTACTCATTGGTGCCGCTCATAGACTCATCACTTGCCAACCGTTTAGTGTATACTTAAAAAGAATTTCTTCTGCAGTCAATTATTGTACAGCGACAATATGGGAAAGTCCAAAAATAAAAGCAGCGGACATACGATTTATTTCAGTACATGCCAGTGAATCCCATGTTCTTCTCTGACACCGCATTGCTAAGGATCCTGAAAAATTCACGTTTTCATTTGGGCACATGCTATAATTCATACAACTGTAAGTTCGCGTCCTTTCGCAAGTACCACGTGACTAGTTTCACACCTCCTAGAAGGCACTGAGCCAATCACAAGTAACCAGCGAAACGCCGACCCAATCATGTAGTATGCCTGTGTTAGCAAGCAATGAGCTGCCGTTGTTTCATTGAGTGCATTGATATTCTGAGTAAAGTTGCTTATACAGGGAAATAAATCTCACGAAATTTTAACGTCTTTCGAATAGCATGGTGAATCCGTTTATTTGTATGTATATATATACATAATTTATTTATACACATTTATTTATCTAAAATATACGCATGGCTTAAGAATATCAACTTGATCTCTGGCGATTAATTTTTCATGTTAACCCCTTCATTTATCGAGTTCATGCTAGTATGGCCACCGTTGGCTCAGTGGCGAGAGCAATATATTTCCACTATGGCGATCTGGGTTCGATTCACAGCGGGGTCGGTCCCTGGATTTTCGCATGTGGAAATCGTGCCGAACGATGCCGCTAGTCGGCGGGTTTTCTCCGGAATCTTCCGTTTCCCCCGCCCCTTCATACCGGCGCTGCTTCATACTCGAATCACGCCATCCCTCACCATAGTTTAATAACTACATGTTAAGTGCTGAACAAAATCTCTTCACTCTTGCTCATGCTATTGAGTACGTGTTCACCATATGGAAACTTATGAAACTCTCCGTGTGCAATAAGTAGTAAGTAGGGACCCCAGATATTCGCCAAAATAATTTCGCCGCACTTTGTTTCAGTGACTTACGTGAACATCTGCACTTGCTTCATGTTTATTGGCAGCGTGTCTACGTGAAGTGATGTCTCTCATTTGACTTCGCCAACCACAGTAACGTAACTACAACTTTACAAGTCTGTGATTTGTCAGTAAAACCCCAAGACACGTCACACCTAGCACGTCGAATCACTGACTAAAACGCAGAGCTGCAGATGTACACGTAAGTCACTGAAACAATGTGCAGCAAAATTATTTTCGAGGAAATTAAAGGCCCCTAGTAGTAAGTGACCAATGTTTACAATGAACTCTCAGGAGTTGTTATAATCCGTAGAAGGTTCTACACATTTCAAATATGGACGGTTAATATTATGGCATAAACGCCAACAAGGCACGCTATTTATTTGTTACGAGAAGGGCGACTGCAATTAATACAGCACACACCAAAATATGTTACGTTTGCAACACTTAACTTCTTAAATTATACAGTAACCAAATGGATTAACACATTCAAGGCATAGGGATCGTAAATTTTCGTCTGATTATTGTAATGCCCCACGTGCACATCTGCAGTTTTACTTCATAGTTATTGACAGAGTGAATTTGTGCAGAGAAGTCTCTGATATGACTGTCCTAGTCAGAAACTGGTAACTGCGACACATAGTGTCTGTGATTTGCTGGTAGAACCCCAGAGACATTGAGATTTAGAATGAAAAAAGGTTTCGATCCCTAGTTATGTAATTTATCGCGTTCTGTCACTCTCAGAAGTTGAGTTCAAACGCCACAATTAACTATATTTATTATTCTAGTAGTTGATGGATGTTGCGACTATGCTCTAGGGGTACTCGATTTTCGCGAAAATATTATTGCTTGAACTTGTTTCAGTGACTTATTTTTGCGTGTCTGTCTGTACCTGTTCTTCATGTCGTTGTCAGCGTGGCTTTGTGCAGAGATGACTCTCGATTGATTGCGGCCATCACATGTCTTTGATCTGCAGGTAGAATGCCCAATACACTGAGAGTTAAAACCTACAATTACTGACATATAAATAGGGACCTGAAAAATTCGCGTTTTCTTTTGGACCCAAGCTAGAATTCAAACAACTGCTAGTTCGTGTCACTTTATCAATTGGCTCTTGTTTCATTTGACTTCTCCTGGAGAGCGTTGAGCCAATAATAAAGGAGCTAGTAAATGGAGACCAAATCGAGTTGTTTCACTGTGACAGCGAGCAGCTAATGAACAGCTGTTGTCTACTTGAGTTCACATGTATTCTTGGAGGCTAGCCTACACGTCAGTGAACTCGCGAATTTTTCAGGTCTCTACATATAAAGTACACAAGGCATTGAAACAATACTTTGCAAACATGTTTTCATCATTGTCGTATCGTGGTCGTGCTCTAAGGCAAGCAATATAAGCTCCGACTATACGCTTTGATCACGTGGATTCAATGTGCCTACCGGTCAAATGACAACAAACATGTGTTGTGTAGACTGAAATGTTTTATTGGAGAATACGTCCCTTGCTTCTTGCACACTACAGGAAGAAGAATGTACCTGCTCCTACAAATCTATTGGGCTGACAGACAATTCAGTGTTGAGCATAGTCACTGCTTAGCACCGCATGCTTTGGAACACGACCCTGATACGCCACTGGTTTTCGTGAAATTTATGTCCCCTGATCTGTAGCCTATGTAAGAACTTGAAAAATTCGAGTTTTATTTTGGACACAAGATAGAACAACTCAAAACTAGAATTCAAAACAAATTTCGTGCCGCTATCGTAACTGGCCCTTGACCCATTTGAGACCTCCTGGCTGGAACTGAAAGAAGCTACTAAATGCGTGTCCATTCATGTAGTATTTATTGTTTGACAGCGAGTGCCAGTGAGCAGGTGTTGTCTGCATGAGTATGCAAATATTCTTCTAGACTAGCCTACTTGTTAGTGAATACGCGAATTTTCCCGGTCTCTGCCTATAAGTGGGCACACTGATCTTTGGAGGGAAAGATATTCCGCACCAACTTGTTTCAGAATTACGTGTACCTCTGCCGTTCTGCCTCACAGTCAGTGATTGGAAGTTTTTAACACTCATCATCTCGGGGATTCTATCCGCAAATCACAGACGTGTGTAGTCGCAGTAACGTTGTTATGATTGGTACGGTTTAATGAGTAACGCCTGTGTACAAAAAGACACTCTGCCAATAACCATGAAGCAAGTTTGCAGATGGTGACGACAGAGAATGCGCGTGTGGGTTAACTTACGACAAAGTCCTATTTAGACCAGAACAGCATATTCCTACAGAACTACGACCTTTGTATACGTATTAGCTCTTGTATAATGTTTTCAAATCAGTTGTATCGTTTAACAACAAAACGATCTGTTGGATGCTATAAACTAAAACTACTTAGAGATGATGATTTATCGTGGGAAATCCTGACTGTTTTCTGGGTTTCAACAGACTTTGAGCTCATCAAAAGATCACTGGCTTTCGTTTGTAAGTGCAGATGTTACCATAGTTGACTGAGCCAATAAGAATCCCGCACTTGGAATATTTGATGCCTGTTATTGGTTTGCAGACAGCTATGTTGTGTCTGACGCACTTCACCCAATCATACACGGTGCACGAAAGTACAGCGTTTTCAAGAGCACGTTGGCACAAAACATTTTCTCGATATACCATAATCTCTTATACTATACTAAACCTGCTAAACCTGCAAGTTAGGCAATGAGAAGTAAGTGCAAAATTCTTTTCAGCAAATAATTAGTGGCTCTACCTATAAGTGAGAACGTCAGTGTTGCAAAGTTGTTCGCGTAGTATGGTGGTGGTATGTGTGTCGCAGTGGTGTGGCAGCCGTTCGAGGCGCAGGTGAGCAGTGTGTTTGTGACGAAGGGCAACGTGGCAGTGCTACGCTGTAGCGCCCCTGGCTTCGCACGTGATTGGCTGCAAGTGGCGGGCTGGGTACGAGAAGAAGAACCACATGGCAGGACTACCATTCACCCGGGAGGCAGGTCTGTACCGTGTGTTTCTACACCTACACTATAAATAATATAGCTTGTAAATTTGACACACGTGCGTATAGGAGCGCTGAGAAAGTAAGTATGGTAGATGTTTCCTAGACATCCATGGTAGCATTCCTAAACATAATTGTAAAACAGTTAAATGTATACTGAAGTTACCAGGATTGTATTTTAGCAATTGTAAAATGTTGGATATTTACAAGGCGGAAGTACGGTAACTGCCTAATACTGCGTTAAGATTAATTACTTCCTAAACATTTTAGGAAGTTTTTTTACAGTTTACACCTCTATCCCCCTCCCTTATCACACTATCTCTCTCTACATACTTGAAACTAGGCATAGATGTACCTTATGTTAAATGGACATTGACTGCGACTGTATTTTTAAGCAAATCCAGTTCCAAAGTGATGAGAAAAGTAAAAAAAAAAAAAAAAAAAAAAAAATAGGAATTCGGAAGATGTTATAACCAGAGATTAGAGAAACACACAGATGTAGCATAGCGCATGGCTTAGGTCGAGCAATATAAAGCCTGGAACACACTAATCCTTAATTGTCCAGTAAATTCCTTACTTAATATCGTTCGTAAACGTCAACTGATATTTCATAACATAATTCTGTAGCAAAACTTCTGTGTTGTGTACACACTATCACTGTTTACTTATATGTTTCGGCATATAAAGAAGAAAAATATATGTGTGACGTTAATTGTTATATTCGATAAACTACAGTAGTAAAATTGCCAAAATAATATTTCACGTATAAGAATTGTACGTAGTTGTCAAATAATTGAAACTATCTCGTATTATTTAAGTTTTGAAATATCCAAGGGTCACGTTTTCGATAGGAAACAATACTTTTATTTTTATTTGCGCATGCGTGTGAACATATACTACGACGAAAAATAGGACGGGCTCTATCTGTGAAATTAAGTACGGAATTCTGTCTGGTTACTAGCCTAGTTGCGGTACACACTCACGCAGTGCTACTTGGACTGAATTAGGTACATAATTAGGTGCTGAATTATGCATAATGTGTACCGAGCTCAAAGCTTTGAGATGGAAGGGAAGGGAGCCATCCGCAATATTGATAAGTGAAAAATGTTGTTTATCCATAGCAACGTGTATTATACGGTTGTGGGTTGAACAACCATAACCTCATTTCTCAGTACACATTCAGGAACAGCTCGCTGCACTACGAAACAACTCAGGTATATTGCTAACAGAATAAACAAAGTTGCTTGGCCTCAGTGTGTGCTGCTAATGCTCCATCTATACATTCCTCTCATCTCTGGTTAACACGGTATCTGTACATAGAGGTTGGAAAACAGTATTAAATCTAATACCTCGATAGCCATGTTCCCATAGTATTACGCCTTGCCCGCTTCAAAAATAAGTTATCCATGACATAGTCAGTATTTTCAAGGCCACCGAAGCATACATCAGGCCAAAGAAACTGTATGTTACAGAGCAGGCAGTCGTTGAAAGGATAAATTAACGCGATAGTTAATAATAGGTTGTAAGAAATGTGGGGCATTTGGTAAAAAAAAACATGTTACGGTTTTTCACATACTTAATTTCCACAGTAAGAAATCGAAGGCTGGAACAACTCTTACATGTAACCTTTAAAATTAAAAAGAAAATGATAATAATAAAGTTAAAAAAATGTTTTAAAATTTTAGTTATTAATTGTGGGTATATTTATTTCAAATCAATGAATTTTGGAGGTGTGGGTTAGTTGCTTAAGTAGTTAACGTAACTGGGCAAATTCATTAAAGTTAAGTGCTCTAATGCATTGCTTGTTTTCAAAACAATGGAATACCTCACATCCTGCCACTCGCATGATTCTGTGATTTTTAAAATTTCTTCAGAGCGGTGCGCTAATGAGGGTGGCATCTTTTGGAATACATATTTCCGAGGTTTTTGCAAAAAAAATATTAATATCGCGAGTACCTGGGTAGAAGATGAGAGAGAAAAAGCGATAAATGTATTTGAAATTTCCGAAGTTTTACTATCAACAAGTAATTAACACAATATTGAAATAGAGAATAACTTATTGGCTATCTCTATATATAAAAATGAAAGCTGACTGACATATCAAGCTGCAGCCCAAACCACCGGACCTAGAAACGTGAAATTTTTTGTGGGGGTTCCCTCAAGTCGTAGGTGAGTACTAAGAAGGAATTTTTCGAAATTCAACCTCTAAGGGGGTGAAAAGGGGTGAAATGTGATTCCGAACAAACGTCGATAGAACTCGAACCCGACAGCCTATCATCGTGATTTTTACTTTAATAGGACGCCCATAAAAATGCGTATTAGCCAATTTAAGAACTTTTCGAAATTCAAAATTTAAGGGGGTGAAAAGACCTTAAATGTGTTTCCGATAAACTATAGATATCTATCGATCCCTTCGGATAGAGAGTTGGTAATCACTTCAAAATGTTGCTTACGTAAATACCCAAAAAAAGTGGTTTTCGGATTTTTTAAATTCGACCCCCAAGCAAAAAAAAACGTGCAACATGTGTTTTTTATGAATCGTATATATCACTGAAAAACAATTGATAGGGCCTACGATTTTTGGTGAAAAAAATTCTGCAACTATTTGTTTCAATGTCTTATGTGAACATCTGCAGGTTTGCTTCTTGATTATTGGAAGAATGTATAATTGCTAGGACCCGGTAGTTTCCGCGAAAAGATTTTTGACCCACTTTGTTTCAGTGCCTTACGTGCGCACCTGCACCTCAACTTCATGATTATTTGCAGAGTGTTTTTGTGCAGAATAATTATTCATTTGACTCTGTCAATCAGTACATGGTTAATTGTGACATATCACGTCTGTTATTTTCGGGTTTAACCTCCACACACTGGGTGTTACGGCATCCAATTACTGACCACAAAGCAGAGATGCAGATGTGCACGTAAGGCACTGAAACAAAGTGCTGCAAAAATCTTTTTGCGAAAACTACCGGGCCCTAATAATTGCACAAACGTGGCTTATTTGACTTGTGCCAACAGGACGAATGTTTCTGCGACACCACACGTCTGTGATTAGCGGGTAGAACCCTAGACGCTGAGAGTTATAAACAGCCAATTACTGACCACAAAGCAGAGCTGCACATGTGCACATACGGCATTGAAACAATTTGTTGCAAAATTATTTTCACCAAAATTCGTGCTCTCTAACAATTGACTATCGTGGTTTTTACTTCAATATGTTACGTATACAAATGTCTATGACAGGACTCCAAGACATTTCGAAATTCTTTATTTAAGGGGGTGAAAAAACGTGAAATGTGTTTTCGATTATTCCTCTATATCTATCGAACCAATCGAGATATATAAGTGCTCTTTGCTTTAGATTGATGCATTTGTAAATATCCCATTATACCATTAAAATATATTTTCCGAATACGACTTCAGAAATGTTAAAAAAATAAGTAAATTTTGTTTTTGATTCACTATATATATGTGTGTGTGTGTGTGTGTGTGTGTGTGTGTGTGTGTGTGTGTAATGAAAAGTAATTTCACGAATTTTAGACATTCTCCACCTAAGGACCGGGAAAGGGGTGAAAAATTATGAAATGTGTTTTTAATTAATCGTTGATGTATCTTAAACCCAGCGGACTATTGTCGTGTTCTTCACATCCAGTTAAGTGTTCTAAATCGTGGTTCAAGGGTTTTTCGAAATTCACTCTCTTAGGAGGTGAAAATATCTGTAAAGTGTTTTAGATAAATCCTCTATATCTATCGAACCCGTCGAGATATACAGTTATTTTTGTTTCAGGATGATGATTACAAAAATAATAGCAAAATGGTGTTTAGATTTTTCTAAATTCGAACTCTCAGTACTGTGCTGGAGTCATATGTGTTTTATAATATATGATCAATTTTGATTCGACTGAACTGGCTACCGTCGTGATTTGAACTGCAATTGGATACTTATACAAATTTCTAAGATGTTAAATTTAAATATTTTGAAATTCGACACCCAAAAGGGTGAAAAAGCGCAAAATTTGTTTTCCATCAATCCGTGATATCCATCTAACCTGCAAAGACATTGAGGTGTTGTTCTCGTCAGAGTTATGCTTACATAAGTATTTTAGAAGTTATATGTCCGTTTTTTTACTTTATGAGATAACTTGATTATTAATAATAAAACTATGTTTGAGAACTTTCAAGGCAGACGAACCGAAAAGCAAGTATGGCCAGCGAGAAATAAGTTATAGAAGAGTTTACGCTACGGAAACATATCAAGACGGTGTATTGTACAATCTCTATTAGCCCAGGACATGAACATTTTATTTTTTAAGTTAATTTTGTTTTTAATGAATTATTTCGACGTGTAAAGAAAAATATATCGTGAATTTTTTCTTTCACTTTAATAAAGAGTGAGACAAATTAGAAAAAACCAACCAATATCTCTATTACTAGAGCTACTGACCAAATGGAAACCATACGCCTGTAGAAGTCAAAAGAAATATATTTAAACAGAATTCATACAATAGGAAAAATAATGACTTCTACAGACAAGTCAGGCAAATAGATAAATAAATAAGCAGAAATTATGATAATGTATGGAATTTCAAATGACGTGTTTCTACCGTGACCAAAGTGATTAACTCGGGTACGAACTTGACCATCAATTAACTTACAAATTCGGGTTCTACGTAATTTTCTGTGTTCTAGATGTTTCCATTTTCCTATTAGTTCCCGGAACAACTTATAAACTTCTTTAAACTCATTGCTAGCTCAAGTTTAGAAATCTCAGGTCGATCTTAGGTTTTGTTCATTTTGAAGTGACTTACACCCGTAAAGATATAAGAAGAAATTTTAAAGCTGCTCTGCCTAATCAATTAAATTTTCGGGAACTTGGCACGACGGCGTAGTTTGGGTGGGTCTTACCGAGGATGTCTTGCAGTAGGTCTGGACGGTTGCCTCTAGATCATCCCTCGATACTCATTCGACCACATCCTTCTCGTCCTGGGGGTGGCGACCACGTACTCTTGGTGCTCGTAAGACGATCGCGACCTCTTCGCCCTCAGATGAAGCTCACGTTCCCCTCGTTCATCGAATGTTGGACCCGTTGAACTGTAGACCTCGGAAACCTGGACAGCAACGAACACGAAGTGGACTATGGAATGGCCTGATCCACGGGCTCTTCTTTACAATTCCCTGGAACATCCTTCCTCGACGTTGTAATCGTGTATAATTTCCAATGAAATTCTCCTGGTATTAGTCGTAGAAGTAAAGTAAGACTTTCCTGATGACGCGTAGGAACAAGTTTGCTTCTCGTCGATGAAATCCTCTGGTCTTCTTGACTACACGTCTGTTCGACATCATGAACGGGAACGTTCTTATTTTCCATAACATTTTCTCAATCGTTCTTCAACAAAACTACTTCTCTTGTTTTAACGTCGCAACACCCATTCCATTCAATACTTTCCTCGTAGCTTACCCCGGGTTTGTTCGCCAATATGATCAGATCAGGTAGTAATCCATGATACAAAACCAAATATTTCTACCATAGATGTAAAAGCTGTAGAAGTCATTTAAGTTTCAGCAACACAATACCTTATACCACGACCGTAGATGAACAGGTCTGGACACTCGCCTGGGTATTTGACCCGCTTGTTGTTTGGCTGTAGTTCACCAAGTTACCGAGAATATTGTGTTTTATTGGCGCTCATGTTAGGGCGATCGAACTCAAACTCCACCCACTTCCTCCCCACTAAGATAAACAATTTATTAAAACATATTTTTTGTCAATTTATGAAATACTTTCTTCGCTCACATGTTTAAGAAAAGGCTCCAGCAATCTTTATTTACTTTATACATTGAACAATGGAAAAAAGTGAGCGGAGTTTGTGTCCGACCGCCCTAACTGAAGCGCCAATAAAGCACAACATTCTCGGTAACTTGACGAACTACAGCCAAACAACAAGGGGGTCAAGCAAAATACATTGTTAGATAGGCGAGTGTCCAGACCTGTTCTTCTACGACCATGCCTTATACATTCAATACATAGACGATTAAAACTTACATTTGTCCTGGCACGTGGTAACTATGGTCATAGAATAGTAAATACCTAGGTTAATTGACAAATAAATTGAAATTTATACTCATCTGTAACATTGGACAAAATGCTTTTTTACAGACGTTACGTTACGCAGTTGTTTGTAGCTCAGGTCTACATTCCGGCAGGTTCTTGGCTCGAATTCCGTTAAAAGCTGCGTGTGAACGTTTAACTCTGACACACAAAAACTGTAAAGCAGATCCTATTAGTGCAATTTGCATGTAGTTGTTTAAAAGGGGTAAAATGGATTGTGCAGCTCACTTTCCATATAGGTACCTCGACAATATCAGCTCACATATTATTATCTCACTAATCCCAAGGTTGGAGCACCAAATACGTTTCCGCGAAGCCTTTTTCCACCAAAACTTTCTAATGGCATTAAACTTCAAGTGAATAATTTGAAAATATGTAATAGGGGGCACCGTCACCAATGGGTATGCACAGGATAAATAAGACGTTTTTTATTCGATTGACTTCTTACATTTTAGAGTCTATAACTACCCCACGTCAATTTTGCAAAGATCCAGGTGAAGTCGCTGTTAGTGACGGGGACAAACTTAAGACTGCTTTTTGCGTGGACAGCTATAGCTACTTATTCTACTGGAGAATTAACTCAACTTGCAGCTTTGTGCTTTCTAACACTTGATGACTGAAATACCAATCTGGTGTACAAAGAGGTTTTTTCAATTAAAGTAAATATTATCAGTTACGAATAACACTCGCGAGCAAAGCCGCGGGGGACTGCTAGTAATAATATAAAAATAGTATGGTCATAAATTAACAAAAATAGTTGACATTAATAAAATACAACAGTCGATTTGAATATGGCTGCTTTTTGCCGTCTCCTCAATCAATAACCCACTTTGAAATGACAGTCCTACATTATATTTTAGAGCATTGAGTAAGATACACTGTTGTGGATATTAAAGAAAGTGTTGAGATGTTAATGTGAAATTTTTAGGAATGAAAGTACATTTAGTATAAGTTTTAATAAGGTGTTATTGCCACATATGTCATGAACTGTAAAAATGCCTAAGTTATTTTCATAGTACTAACATATTAAGAAGATTTTTCTCGTTATTAAGAGTTTGATTATAATCTAAATGAGCAGGGCCAGGCCATTACGAATTCTTGATGAAAGAGAGACAACTTTTAGAACTTCATATAATTTCTTGATTTTATATACAGCAAATCAACGTGACTTATGCCATATAAATGCTTAATCGCTAATCGCGCCACTGTCATTAAACTTCACAAGCAAAAAAGACTGGCTATCAAAGTTGTTTGCTAGCATGTACACAGCAGTTCAAATACTGAGTATTAAGCGTTGTTTATACAACTTTATTTGAAAACATTAGCAAAATATTTACCTTTCACAAAACCGTTTGTTAATTATAATTGCAAACATGGGAAACCCCTGGGGTATTTACTTAACTCTTGACAAACAAAACGCATCAGAGAAAAGGCAGGAGCATTAATTTACATTTTCTCTTCGCTTCCATTTGTACATTGGAGGAAAAAAATTGCGTAGCTTAGTTTATAAAGGGGTCGGAAAATTTTGCGAACTATGCCATAAAGAACTGTGAATCACTTACACACTTGCGGGAACACAATTCCGAATCCGCTCCAGCAGGTTTGAGGAGAAACTGACTACTCCATTCGACAATAATTAATTAACTAAACTCCAAAGCACGAGAGTGCAGCTAGATAACAGGTAATTCTAGTTTTCGGGTCACTGAATCGCGAAATACACTGTTCAAGCACTGCGTTATCGTAATACACAGATTATTTTTACAAGAAACTATGCGCTTGAGATCTCACTTTGGCCTAATTACCTTACTCATATAGCGTAAAAGGGAGGAATGACTGGTGTGATTAAAATCCGAAACACAACACTTACATGCAATATTGCATAAGGCTTGGGCGCGAAAGTCAACGCCATCCCCCCCCCCCCCAACTGTATTGCTTATCGGAATAAACCTGTCTGCCTGTGTTTCTTGAAGGTAAAAATATTATATAATACTAAGTTAATTTTTTCTTCATCAACTACTATCATACAGACAATTTGCCAACCAAAAGTCCCTAACACTACCCCGCTTGCTTCCACCCCTCCCCCCCCTCCTAAGACAATTAAAAATTCGCCTTTTACTGTTATGAACTGTTTGTTAGTTACTACGAGTCGTGCTTTTCCAACTTTTCTAATGCTACAGAGAATACAAAATATGGTTGGGGCAGTGGTGGCCATTCGCTTCCCACCAAGACGATTTGGGTTCGATTCCCGGCGGGGTCGGTCACAGTATTTTTGCATGTGGGTACCTTGCCGTTTCTCCCGTTTCCCCCGCCCCTTCAATCCGGCGCTGCTCCATACTCACCTCATGTCACCACTCACAAGCGCTAAAGAACTCGGTGTTGAGCGCCGACCAAAATCTCTCACTCACGAAATATTGTTCATACGTGAAAAAAATTTCCCTTTCAAATGTCTTACAGCATATTTTAACTTGTTACGAGGAGCTTCGAAACCATATATCGTATGTAAGTACGTACATTTGATGGTTATCGAAATTATAGTTTTTCCGTGTGAAAATGAACAAAATTTAGTATTTAGGCTAGTTCCCTTCCGAAAAATTTTAAGTTTTCTAACAAAGACGGTGGGTAGCGGCTGAGCTCATGCCGAAAATAATATTTTAAGTTTTGTGTTCCTTGGCGGATGCAAATTACTAGAGCGAACAACGTATTATCAGTGTTGCCATCTTTAGATCTCCCAGTTATACTACTTGCTACAGCATGGTTTCTACATCATTCTTCCTTTTAACTTTCAAATCCGAAAAATTAATTGCCTTCGATTTTTTACTGTTGCATATGCCAACGTCGTGTGATTTATCACAACTCACACCACACTCTGCCGCTATGAAGCCAGAAGACAAAGAAACCAACTCATTCTCCTGTTGTAAAGAATGGCGATCCTGAAACTAATTGACAAATTTGTTTGTGTCCTGGCGATCTCGTTTACTCCTGGTACATCTCAGCTCGTCTTATTGCTCACAAAGCATAGTTGAATACCCACAGAACTCCTAAAATGCTTCACTTATGTTGAGAAACCCAGGAAAACACATTACCAGCTTTGTCGCAGGCGATTTACTTAGACGTCGTCCATTGAGTCATTCCGCCAATGGACATTAGTATTTGTCCTGTCGTTATGGATCCCTGTTTTTTTTTGTGGTGGTAAGACTTCTGCATCAGTTTGTTTCAATGCCTCGTGTGCACATCTATGACTCTGCTTCATGGTCTGTGATAGGCTGAATTTATCTCTCACGTTTCTTAACGTTTTACTGTAAATCACAGACGTGTGCCATTCACAGTGACATTATTCTGACTGCTAGGGTCAAATAAGAAATGACTTTACACAAAGACACTCTAGAAATAACAAAGAAGCTGAACTGCAGAGGTAGGACTTTAAGACACTGAAACAAGTTGGTTGCATAAATATTATCGCAAAAATCAGAGGTCCATATCGCCATGTCGGTCCAGTTTCCTCTGTAAAATTGGTCACTTATTCTTACTGTGAAGCAACTCGTGTTGACAAATTTGTTGAAGTCATCCTTCTTTGGGGTTTTTGTAGGTTCAACTTCTGTTGGGCACGCAAATGAGCTGATTTTGCGTATGGTAACTAGCAACATGCAAGTATGGAAACATCTTGCAAACTTTACCTATTTGCAACTGCCAATCGCCGATTATTACTGCTGACATGAAGTCTTTACATAAGGTTGACCAGATCGTATTCCTGCGTCCAAAGTTTAGATCTGCTATTACTTTCTCTCAAAAGTTTGCACTTTTCTTCAAACAATAATGTTACCATTTTTGTCTTACGATCTTCTGCGGCTTCTCCAGGTGATTATTTTTCCGATCATTTGACAGATGACTCCTAAGTTATTTACAATTTTAACTTAAGATCTGAAAATGCTATGATCAGCATCATCAAAATAGCTTGGGTAATCATGTGAGCTGTTAAAGATCTTGCATATGCTTGCCCTGATAAAAAAAATTTGGTAACGTAGCTTTCCCGTAAACAGTAGACCACACTTTCCCAACTCCGCTTCCTTCCTAGAATTTACCCAGGCGCCCTAAGAAACTCATTATAAGATGGAAGGCATCCAGTCTAACAATCACATGTACAATGATGATATCTCCTGCACAGCATTTGCAACAGTATTTGGCTCCTTTAAGGAAAACTGGGTTTTAGAAATTGTGTTATCCAATAACCTGATTACAACTCGCATTACTTTATTACTTCAGATCCAGCAGTGGTGTCAGGATATATTGAAAAGTGGACTTCCAGTTTTCGATCCTGACACACAACTGTATTTAATTTACGGCTATTTGGTATTTTACTACATGTTTTATGTCTATGTATAATTTTGTCATCAAATAATTTGTACCACACCAATATTTAGAACAAACTCGCACATGAATTACACATGCACACACGCACACACACATTTGTCTCACATATCCAGTGTTCACCGTAGCGAAGTCGCCAAATAGACTAATGTGAAAGACTAAGATATACCGAATAAGTTGTTTTATATTTTATTGTAATACAAAAAACTACATGTAGGTAGGATATTTACACTGTAAACACATGCAGTGTGCTAAAACACTTAACTGATTTAGCAATGCCAAATAACAATTAGAAATGCATACTCTCTATTCAGACAGACACTGATACAAAACAAAACGAGAGCATATAAATATATGCACACAGACTGCGCAATCAACCATTTATTTGGATTATGTTGCCAGGCTTCGCAAGAAGTAAAGTATGTTCATAAAAGACCTAGTGCAAGAATGTAAATATAAATGACCATGGAAAGCCAGAGAAAAACTTATTTAACTCACATATAAGGCTATCTAACCTGGACAGTAGTTAATCATCTCGGCAGCAACATGGGCGCACCTGAAGCCACTGCAATCTAAGGTTTGGATTATAATGTGTCATATATTTGTTCTTTACTTTGGCATATTGTTTACAAACGCTGTAATATTCCTCGGTTGATGTCTTTCGCAGTCATTAATATTTTGTCATAATATGTTCAATATTCAAGTTCAATTTTTGTATATTTTAACATTTTTTCCCACTCCAACTCTGGTGAAGTGAAATACCAAGCGGAATCTAATGTACACATTTTTTAAACAAAAGTTCTAAGATTTTCAATTATACCGAATAACAATAAAACGTCAATTTTGGTTATATCATTCAATATTTTCACCAAAACTTTTAATATTAAGTGTTTTTCAGACTATTTGTGACACGTTTTATTGTTGGCTGGTATATTCGAATATTTTAGAAATACTTGTTTAAAAAATGTTTATATATTTGATCCGCTTGGTATTTCACTTCGCCAGGATTAACGTGGGACGCAATGTTAAAATATACAAAAATTTAACTTGAATTATTAACAGATTATCACAAAATATTAATGATTGATAAAGGTATTTAAAGAGGAACATCCTAACGTTGTAAACGATATGCCAAAGCAAATAACAAATATATGACAAATTATAATCCCAACCTTAGACTGCAGTACAGGGCTTATGGCGCGCGCTGTTGCCAGATCACAACCACGTTACGAAGTTCGGGTGATATACGTAGAGGCACGAGTATTTCGCGTATTCATCTTGCAACAGCCTAGACTCCTCAGTTCTATACGTGTACCGGCTGAAGCCGAATATCCATTGGCTTCTAACAGTACAAACGTGTAGCACGTGATATCCCCACGAATTGTTTCCTTATTTATAACTGGCTTGCAGTCGTCAAATGTGTGTTAAAACCGCTCTCGTCTAATCACAGAAGGAGGAGTAAAGTATACGTTATCGACGTTCAACCTGACATAGAATCAATACGCGAAATAATCGTGCCTCTAGATATACGTCTTCAGAATTTTGAGTACTAAAATATTATATTTTACATTTTGAAGTGATATTACAATTTTAATAAGAGTACGTTTCGAAATATGTAACTAATCACTTTTTTGTACACCTTTAAACTAAGGAACAGTTCACATACTCCACTGATATGAATTCGTTAGAGCAATTGTAATATGCGATTCGTAAAGAAATAATTATCACATTCGTTTAATTATTATAGCTACTCCCGATTAAACAAGAGATTTCTTTCGTAGGAGTAGCGTCTGTCTGAAGGCAAGTATGTGGTTCGGGAAATGTTGATGATTATGAAATCGACGATGGAAAACCAAATGTGTACAAACTAGAAAATCTGGCCCGTTTTTTTTTTTTTTACATTAAATTTTTCCTTAAATGACATTTAAAATGGGAGGAATTTTATGGAAAAAAAAAATACTACCAACGTTTCGCCGTGATATCAACTTAAGGTACGATCACTATTTTTTATTAATTTTGTGATACTTACTCTTTAAGCCTAAACGAGATCAGATATCAGTCATTTGTCTTCTATTGTTGTTTAAATTCGATTTGCTATGAGTACGGTGATCTTTCAAGACAAAAACATTTAGTTGAAGCTGATTATAAAGTTAACAGAATTTTCGTCAGTCAACTAATTAGTCTAAACCAGGTGAGTGAGAGTAGCGTTGGTGAGGGGTGATGCGAGGTGAGTATGGAATTAAGGGACGGGGGAAACGGGAGATCCCCGAGAAAACCCGCCGACCAACGGCATCGTCCGGCACGATTCCCACATGCGAAATTCCGGGGACCGACCCGCCGGGAATCGAACCCGGATCGCCTTGGTGGGAGGCGAGGAGTCTGACCCCTCGGCCACCGTGGCACCGTATAAACGAGGTAATTTATGTAATTTGTTGCCCTGAAAAATTAGGCGACGCAGTTAAAATCTAGCAAACAACATGTGCTGTAGTTTAAATGTTTTAATTAATTTACTTATTGCATACTGTACACTAAACAGATCTACATACTCAGTATAACAACAAATATGAGTGTACTTATTTACAGGAAATGATCTGTCTTATCATTGAAACAAAAAATACCATGCAGTATGAAACATTATTACACAAATCACAATTCACTACGCATATATTTAAAAATACATAAATAATACAATGTCAACGGTTAATAAATTTAAGATTTACAAACAAACATACAGAAGTTTGATATTCATCAACACAAAATAATTTACATTATAAAATGAATTTTCCAAAAGAAGTACCATTAACTTAGTATTAAATGCCTTACAATTATATTTTTCAAAACGGGTGATAATCTATTATATAGCCTAAGCTCAAACCCACAAAGTTAACACTTCTTTCATACCTAGCTATGCTACAGTAACTTCCTCTTAAATCACTTTATGTTCTAATGTTACAGTTATGAATCTCAGTGTTTTTAAGAAATAAAATATTTTCGTGTGTAAAACATAATATTTCAAGAATATATAAAGAAGGCACTGTTAATATGTATTTCTTTATTAATAGGCTTTTTTAACTACATATAATGTTATTATCATTACATGAAATTCTCACAGAATATATTTTTAAGTACAAAAACTCTTTGCGTGAGTAAATTCCCCTAGAATATGAGGCCATATTTTAGGAAAGTATTAAACAAAGAATAATAGATCATTTTCATACCCTCTTTATTTAAAATCATCTTTAAATGTGTATGAGCGAAACATCCAATGCCAATTCTTTGCTCAGAAGTTTCGTATTTTATGTTCTCTCAATTTGTATATTATTTAACAATTTGATTGATCTAAATTATTAACCTTATTGTTCTTTAGAATGAAATTTAAAGAATTGGTTTTAAGTAAATTTACTATTTATACATTTCAAATAACCAAAAGAAAATAAATAAATTTTATCGCACGTGTAGTAGAAATGATGGATCATGGCATTTATTTGCGGCAGTTTCGTTTGCCTTTATTTTTCTATTTAAACTTTGCAGGTTCGTTAAAAGTTGCTATGTTGATGTTGTTTCTTCCTAAGAGCGTAAATGGCTCGTTTGGAACAGCCTGTTACTTTGAGAGCTACCTTATTGTATAAATAGAACGTATGTGAACATTCTGGAGTATTTTAAACTCAGTATTTCGCTCCCTCGCTCGTATCCTTCATATATTGTGTCTTTTTCGGTGTTTTATCTTCCATACAAATAAATGTTAACACACATCAACGAATTTTTTTCTTTCGAACACAACAAATCACGTAGCCGCGAGACAGGGAGCACTCCTGAACTAGTTTAAATTTCGAAATGAAAAAAAAAAATCGGCTGACTAAAGAAGGCTTGTATCTAGTTTACTATCCCATCCAGACAAAATCTCACAGTCAGTAAAGATAATGGAACGTTTTGTCTTCAAGCGACACTTTGAGCGACCCTTTGATAGCTTAGTTTGTTGATCGAGTGGGTGATCTAATAACGCCACACATTTCACTGCTATAAACAAGAAAATGGTTGAAACTATTGCTGTAATGTTGCTTTTAAGGGCTTGTTCCCGAGTTTTACTGGTGCCAATAACTCAAATTTTTTAAACCTAAAGTTTTGAAAAAAATTGAGTCAATGTGCAATCACACGATGCACAATACTGTGGACGCGTTTTTTAAAATAATGTACCATTCGCCAGCAAAAAAAAATAATTTCCTTCATTTTTGCTTATTTTCACGACGAAAAAACGTGGTACTTTGGGTAATGAAATCTAAAAAACCGTTCAATATGATTCTACAAAACAAATTCAGCTACAAATTATAACATATAAGTGTCTAAATTGTGTAGCGAAATTTTGATATGAGTATTAGGTAGCAATAAAAAAAAATTTCGAAATCACTGCAAAACTCCGTAACAAGGCCTTAAAAATAGATGCAGCTCTTTATGAACAACTTTCTCGCTTTCATCCCCCATGTAAAGAGATGTTGGTACATCGCGAAAATTGTTTGTGTCAACATACCCTTGAAAACACCGTGGGTCTTGTGTCATGTGTGATCGAATGTTACACGTCTGACACAACATAGCTGTCTGCAGACCAATAGTAGGCATCAAACATTTCAATAGCGGGATTCTTATTGGCTTAGTCAAATAAAGCAATAACTCTACGCACAAGCGAAAGTCAGTCATCTTTCCTTAAGCTGAACGTACGTTTAAACCCAGCAAACAGTCAAGTTTTCCCGCGATAAACCATCTTCTCTGCCCATGTAACTTCAATAACAATAAAGTTTCTCACTAACCAACTTTTTAATGTTTCAATTTGTAATGAAACGCACACAAGGTTGTAAGAATATGTCTATACAATTAGCAAAGAAAATTTTTAGTATTTTGATTATTCCTTTGGCGTCCATGTAGATGAAGTAACGTACCATAAAATTTTGAATACAATTTTGCCATTAGTTCATAAGTTACGATGTAATATATTTAAGGATGAATGAATACAGTAGTAGTACAAATGTTTTGTTTTCGAATTTTTTCAGTCCACTAAGAATGGTGTAAATGATGGAACAAATATATCTTCCGATGCGCGTTTCGATGCTGCACTGCATGCGAAATATTTTAGATCAAAGTTACAATATACTTTTCGTGTTTTTTGGCAAAAGCGCGCGATGAAACAAGGACATGTCTTATAGCAGTTACCGTGCATTTGAAAGAGAAAGCGAATGTCTGTATCACACCATACTGCAATCGAAGCATGAGACGCTCTATAGTTGTTCTTTTATTGTATTTATTGCAATTTGTTTTATATAATTAAGAAATATTTCGGATATATTGCACCAGTTATACTAAGAATGCCATACATTTTCAATCTGTCGTTTATTCATATTTCTTTATCAAGTATTTCATAATTATTATTTAATTGTGTCATTTTTGTTTAATTTATTCACAATTTCTAGGTTTTTTACCACTTTCGTGTTTTTTTTTGCATGATTGATCATAAATAATTCACAAATTTCACATTTTACCATAGCTTTTTCGTGTTTACTTTTTAAATTATTTATTCCTAATGGGAGAAGTCCTTTATGTATTCTACATTTTAATGACTTTTGTTATATTCTATATGGCATTTTTCACATTTGACTATTGTATAATTTTTACGCTTTTTAGTATTAAAATTATTTTCGTCGCGGGAAGGTTTATAATAATATTTACATTTTCCACACTTAATTTGCTTCTCTCACAGTAGGCTATATTATTTCCCTATTAAAAATATATATTTTTTTAAATTTATAGTCATCCCATATATTAGTCATAGCCCTATTTAATGCATTGTGTTGCTGTCTTTTTAACCCCCGACGCAAAAAGAGGGCTGTTGTAAGTTTGACGTGTCTGTGTGTTTGTCTGTGACATCGTAGCTCCTAAACGAATAAACATCTTTTGATGCGGGTTTTTTTTTTTTTTTTTTTTTTTTTAAGCTGACTTGATCCAGAGTGTTCTTGGCTATGATTCAAGGAAATCTGTTCAGCCGTTTAAAGATCACCAGCTCTTTTCTAGTTTTTTCAGTGAATGTGAGCAATCCTTCAGTTATGATCGATTTGAAATTTAGTATCTTATGAGTCGGTGGTTTTTTAAATTTTAATTTAAGTCTTAACTTGTATATCATATGTTGGTTTCAGTAGTTTTATTGTTGTTGTCATCATTGTTAGTTTTTGTCACTATTAATTACAAAAAGAATTTTAATAAAATTGAAAACGGGAAAATATTTTTAATGTTGATTTTGAAGCTATTTTTTGTATTTAACATTATTTTTCCGTTATTAAAAATAATTCTGTTCTTTAAAAAAATTAATTTCATTTAACAATTAAATTTGTTTTGTATAATCTTTAAGGAAGTCCATAATTTTTGGGAGGAATTTACAATTTTTATTTTTTTTCTTCAAGTTGTCAGGAAATATCTGAATCAAGAAGACTTTGTCCCTGAACATACAAATACCCACTACTCAAAAGACAGACGTTTCTGAACAAAGACACGCAATTATTAATAACTGAAACAAAATGGTGCCCAAATCTTACTGCGACAAATTTGTGGCTCCAAATCACCATCAATATGGGTAGGATCAAATTATGGGTCTCCTATTTCGTAATACATTTTACTTCCAGCCTTGATTTTAAATGCCTACGCACTCTAAAGAACCAGTGATTATTTCATTTACCAGTGCTCCAATAGAAAGCCAGTCACCACTATGTGACGACCGCACGGAGCTCTGCCTCTCCAGCACTGGATGTTTACTATTGGCTCGCATTCCTCTTGGGCTTGCTGTATCAACTGTTGTCCAATTACACCAAGTATACAGATACATGCTGCAGCCTTATACCCACGTGGTCAACAGTTTGTTTGCTCTAGGGCTGCTGACCGAGTTTTGCACATAGTCGTAAAGCACACGACTGAGTTGTTGTTGTCTTTCAGGGTTTTTATTGGTTTCGATACCTACACACATGTCGCTAAGTCGAAGGTATTTTGTCGTAATCCAATTATGCAAGAAATTGTATTGTGCATACGTTTGATGTACGACTAACCCAAAATATATTTCTCCAAGGTATCCAGCCATTAAGTGTGCTGGTTACTAAAGTATTCCGTATTTATATATGTACGAAATATTGTCTATTTTGTAGACATTACCCGTGACTTAATACTTCAGGCATAAAATTGTTGCACTCCAACAGTTTTCGCCTAACTCCATGTCAAAGTCAAAATTAATGTGTCTGGGGGACATACAAGTGACTAATAAAACTGGTTTATTTGAATGAAGTAATTCACACTTAAATAGGACTGCATGGGCTACTTCTCGAAATACTACTTGCAGGCATGATTGTTCCAGTAGGAGATTATGTGTTATAATACCAGTCGTAAGAATAAACATCGAAAATTAGAAATATTTTTCGCCTTATACTCTAGACGCAACAAATATAAATGTTACAGTATTTCTTTCCTTATTCATATTCTCTTCATTTTCATCGTCCTTATCCTCTTCACGCTCCACTATCTGATAATTACAAACATATGGACTTACAGACTGACACTGCACGTCATTAAAACACTCATCAGATCCTCAGCAAACCAGTAGTAATATTTAAACCCGTTATCATTATCCTACTTCTTCTACTCTTTCTCATCCTCTTCCTCCTCCCTTCTTCCTCCTCCCCTCTTCCTCCCTCTTCCTTCCTCCCTCCCCCTTCCTCCTCCCCTCGTCCTCCCTCCCTCTTCATCCTTCCCTCTTCCTCCACCCTTCT
>PNEQ01050165.1:0-13212 GCA_003012365.1 Medauroidea extradentata
ATTGTAGTGAATGAGCCCGTATGCTAGTTACTCTTGTGTAACTCGTTCTTTAAAAGTTGGCAATATTCCGAGTGACGTTGCTTATCTCTGTTAGAAAGTGTAAATTGTAACCAGCGTCTTACACGGAAAATATATTTTATTAAAGTAGTATCCCAGACAGATTGTAGTGAATGAGCCCGTATGCTAGTTACTCTTGTGTGGTGCAGTTTTTATTTTATTATTTTTTTTTATAATTTCCTTATGTTTGGAGACTCGAGCCGCGGTGTGCGCGTGGTCAGATCACTCGGCTCCTACCAAAGCTGTCCGGGTTCGATCCCCGGCGGGTTCAGCCCGGATTATTCGCACGTGGGAAATATAGTTGACCTTCACTTCTCCATTCTAGGGCTTCACCTCATATAATATATCAGGATATGCAGATGTCTACGGCCATCCAGGCAATAATCTGCACTCGGGTGCCCTCCCTCCCTCCCTCCCCATACGATATTTATATATTATTTACTACTAAGATAAATATATGCTGCTGTGATATGTTTAAATGATACAACATCTTAGTAATGGAAATGTTTGTGTATTTTGAAAAGAAAACGCTTTGGTGAAAGCATTTTACATCTTTCCGAAAATGTTATAAAACTGCATAAATATCTGCATTAATGTCATTGCAACTGTCATAAACTATTTCATGGGATATCAAGTAATATTTGACAGTGGATATGCCTGGTGTATCATTATGTAAAGATATAACAGCAGTGTTTGGTACCAATATATGCTAACTTGTTGCAACAGAGCAGTAAGAAAGCTGATACGACTGAGATAGAAGAGACCTGCTAGTCACGCCTCACGATGTTTGGTGAGCAGCTGATATATTTGACAACTAGGTGAGTATATGATGAGACAAGAGAGTGGTGAGAGCATATGAGACCACGCCCACCCATCCTACTACACATGCACGTCACAGCTAGCTATGACAGAGGCCACGCCCTACTGCAGTCTACTGTACAACTGCACACGTCACCAAGGTAACGGCACAGCGGCTGTCATTGCACACAACTATACAATATGCACACAACTATACAATATGCACCGATCGTTAAATACGGTTACCGAAACTATAACATGGTCAAAACGTTACATTTCAATAAAAAACATGTTTTCGCTCGAGGAAACTACAGATTGGTCAATTCACTAATATAATTTAATTGCGTATATTAAGTGAAGGTCTCATCTTCATTCTCTGCCTCACTGGTGATACGACATGATACACGTGGCATTCACAGAGTGTATGTGCATGATAGTCTTCACAAAGCAAGGTTGGCGCGACTGGATCAAACCATATTGTCTGCAATGGGTTTTACACAAAACTCCAATCAGAAAATATCCTGATAAAAAAAACACTTCGCTTTATGTACTAATTTTTTTTTTAAATAAGTGTCCCAAATATTCTTTGACATAAATAGGAGAAACTAGTAATGAAAAATTGGATACTACGTTATTACAAGTTAGCATTTCAAACATTACGAATTATACACTCTTAGTTTTCACAAAGAATATAGTGCACTGTAAGTACGATATGTAGGATATAGGGGAGGAGGGGTTTTAATAAAGTTGCCGCAAAACTTACCTTACCTTTTACAGTAAATATCACTATTATTATAAACAATATATATATATATATATGTGTGTGTGTGTTGTTCCGGGAGTAGACGTCATTAAAGAGGTGGGTGATACAGGGGACCAAGACATACCAAATAAAACAAACTTCTATAGTCCGATTCGTAACCGTCTAAAAGTTATGAATTTTTAAAGACAATGTGTCTATACTCTACCTTGGACTAAACATTTACTGATGGTGTAAACAGTTATGGTCTACGTGGAACGAAATTTGATACTTCAAAGGTGATTAGTGTCGTCTCATTTAAAAAACACATTTCACGTCACTGAGAGTACAGCTTCGTGGTTTAAAAAAAAAAAAACACTTTCACAAAAGTTGTGTTTGGTTCGGAAAGATGCCTCCAGTTTGCACGAGGTAAAAAAATATTAATGGGTAACATAAATGATCACCCGCCATTGGAAAAACTACCCCATAGTATTGTCAATTGGTTAGTAAAAAACAATATTTCAAATTAATAAACTTCTATGCAGTAATTGTGAAAACAACGTAATGCAGCAGATTCACACAATGTAAAAATCAGCAATAAGGTTGAAATTAGTATGTGAGTAAACAATTAAACGTATCTTTATTGAAATAAAATTATTACACAGTGTTTGAAATTATTAATATGTATTTTGAATATAATATGTTTAATTTGTGAGTTAATATGAAATGTTATTAATAAAAGTTGTAACAGTCAGTTATTTTATTAAACCAAATTGAATTTATCGAAATAAACTAATTACATCACCAGATACCCTTGCATAGTTGCTGCTTCATATTCACAGCGGCCGCGGTTATGTAGAGGCTAGTGCGCTCGCCTCCCATCATTGATAACTGGGTGTAATTATAAACTACGTGTCTATATCATTGCCTTGTACCTATTCCTTTTCTCTAAGTATACTTTGACAAGTTAGTTGCCATCTCAAGAGCTAAATAGTTGCTCAGTTTGGTCCAGACATGACAGTAAGTGGACAGAAGGGTCTCAATGCCGGCTGAGCTGTTGCCAGATGAGAAGAACACACAGGATAGAACAACATACACACAAGAAAAATTCTTTTTAAGAAACTTCGTACGTAACAACAGTCAACAAACAACGTAAAACATTACGCGAATTTAAATTTGACTCATTTATTTTATGAACTTTTATACGTCGATCGAAATTGTCTCCTCCTACTAGGACAATAAACTTACAACAGTACAGTTTTCAGAACGACAGTTACGTAATATGAGAAAATTACATAAATTACTATTAATTAACCTCAACAATCTAATTATTATTACTTAGCTATGACAATTTCAACAGCTGTATTATTTTTATTACAAAATAATTTCTAATATATTTGCACAAATGCGTCTCACTGTCGCCAACAATTGTACTCTCAATCGCAAATAATAATAGCCGATGTTTTAGGACTAGCGTAATTATGTACTACTCATTTCTGAAGTAGATTGTGAATATATTATAAAATAACAACTGCCCTATTAATTGTAGTAAAGTATTTCTTATAAAACTTCTAAATATATTTACGCTACCTGCTATACCAACGTGTGTTGTGATCACACATGTATAGACTTCTCACGGTAAAGTGAACAATTTTGAAACGTGACCCTCAAGTATAATCGCGGGAACGTCAACATCTACCTATATCCTGGTATAAATGCACATTTTCTGTGCAGAATTATATAAAATAAACAGGTATGGTATTGTGAGGGCAAGTCGCGGCAGATAAGTATGGTATCACTGCTAGTCGAGGCTGGATCAATGAAGGCAGTGTTGCTAAGCGGGCAGCCCTATGGCTCACCCTGCTACGTGGGTGCTGAGTGGGGGAGGGAGGGGGTAGTGTGAGGTTTAAATTGATTTCCCTCGTCAGCAAGGGCGTGTGTGTGGTGTGAGGGTTTGGGGGAGGGGGTGTCGCAACCACAGCAGTATCTCATCAGCCTCCCGTCTCACTGCCATCATTCATTCTCACACCCTTCTTTACAAACCAAACAACAAGTGCATTATATTAAACCTTATATTGTATGAGACGTATGATCTGTTAGTAAGTACAAGTGCGCAACATTTCACCGACAATCCCCGCCTTCCAGGATTCTCTGTAGTCACTCCAGGCGCATACTGAGCATATTCCTTATGTCCTAGCCAACTACTTCTCCCTTCCCTTCCGTGTAGCCATGCCATTCCTTGACCTGTCCTACAGCAAGTTAATTGAAACTAATAAAATGTAGCCTTCCTGATTGAGTATTTTACAATCATTATATACATACCTACACATACACTGGCTGTCCCTTTGCGGCATCGCCCGCGTGTACTATAGAAAATAGTAACTAACTTTTAATTACATATTAATTGATGGTGTTACTATATTCTCTGTACATATTTAAAACGATAAATACAAACAGATTTATCCAGTCCACTTCGGTGAGCGGACTTTAATTGCAGAACATCTTCGTTTTTAATTCATCTTTATTTCTCTATAAATAGCTGGCCGGCTGCGGTTTTGCCCGCGTGAAATTATGTATTGTAAACAGTAACTCTGGATTAAATATGAGATGAAGGCATTTAACAGCTAGCGTACTCAATAACAGTGAACTATACATTGTCTTAGCTCAGTGTAAAGAGCGCGCGCAATATGCTCGTATGATGTCATATTCCCATCGCAAAGTCTTGCACGGGATACGAACCCGTGACCCCACCCCTCCCTCGCCCTAAACTTTATACAATATCTGAGTGAATGCTTGAAGGCAGGCCGTGGTAATTCTTTCGTATGTACAGGCTACAGTCCAAAGAGGTTTTATTTATAAATAGGTTGGCATAAATAAACAACTGTTGAATTATTTCTCCATTATCAATCTCTTTTATCGGGAGACTGTAACATTTTACTGTTTTTCACATTCTTAATTTTCGAATTTCATTTGTAGATATTTACATAAGCTCATATTTATAAAAAAAATCATCTCGATATATCAACGGGTATAAGCAGTTCAGATAATTATTTAAAAACACGTTTTATATTTTAACAGCATACAAGGACGAATTTTAAAGAATCCTTGAAAATAATTTTCTATTTTTATGTAAGATTTATTTTAAAGCAATAAATTACTTAAATAGTCTTATAAACAGTAGAGCAACAGTAATTGGGGCATAGCAAGGATGATAGGAGCCACGTGACGAAGGAAGACTGCTGATTGTCAGGAGAAGCACTTGCGCCCGGGAAAAGCCGTGCGGTGTTGTACAATTTATGCCGCCCCGACCCTCCGGACACTCACCCCACCTACCTATAAAAGTAATGCACAGCTCAATCTATCACACCTTCCCTAATCAACAACAGTAATACACAGCTCAACATATCACAACCCCCTCATCCACAGTAATACACAGCAATCCAGGGATATCAGATTACTCAATTGCCCCGCTATCAGTTTACTTTCTTTGTGTTGGAGGAGAGTTGTAACAATACAGGTATCTATTTTATTAGCGGGGGAGGAAGCCATCAACACAGATCGATAGTAGCGGTAGGCGGTGAGCTGTCACTTGTTTCATTACCCATCAACCCCTGTGGCCCGGGAGGCGACACGACCTGGCACACAGATAATATCTGCGGTGAGACAGTGTTGGCAACACTCCCGCCACGTGTGTCACCAGGGTTGCACTTTGCCGAGCTTGCAAGTCTCCTTCACTTGGTTCTACGAGTTGGAAAGTAAGTCGCGGGAAAGCTCACGAGTACAGGTAGCCAGGCATAAATCAAGAATAATGAGTATAGGAACCACGCCTATATCGTAATTAGTACGGCCGTAATGCCATCGTGAAAGATGTGTTAGTTACGTGTTAAGTGACGATAATTCAACAACCACTACAATTGGAATGCTGACCTTCCGGATTCAATTCTGTTGCATGAGAACACGTATGCCGGGGATAAATTGTGAGCACCATGCCATCCCATGAAAGATGGTCTGTGCAAACGAATGACTTACATCGACGCGGTACGCGAGATTTAGAGTAGCAGCACGTCACCATTTATGTGCTACATGGGTTGCCTACCTGTCGACATTGCCACACTGCTCCGACGTTTGAGTGGCTGTATCTCAGAAACTGTTTGTCTGAGCGTGTTCGGACAAGTGCGCCTTTCTTGTTCCTTATGTCATTCCGGTTGTTTATTCACTAGGATAGGCAGCTACAGTAATTTATGCATAAAAACAGAGGCGACCCCATGTTTCCATCGCATGGGATGGCATGGAGCTCACACTTATCCCCTGCATACGTGTCGTCATGCGTCCGAATTGAATCCGGAATGTCAGCGTTCCAATTGTAGTGGTTGTTGAATTATCGTCACTTAACACGTTAATTAACACAAATTTCACGATGGCATTACGCCCGTACTATCGACAATATAAGGGTGGTTCCTATACTCATTATTCTTGGCTTAGACCTGGCTACCTTACATCGTGCACGATGAGGTGATGTGTAGCCCAGTTCTGCCAGGTCACTGTCTGGTGTAGTGTTCTTTACACCTGTGTTTGTCAACTCGTGTTAAGTGTAGCACAAGTGTAGGTGCAGGAGCAGACCAGGGTGACATGTGAGGCGAACTGATTAGGAACACACCCGACCACGTGGCAGATAACATAAAATATGTGTGATATGTAATATTTTAGTCAATGTTTAGCTGTCGCAATAGAAGCCTCATATGCTCACTAATAAGACTGGGCATTGGTCGTTTGGCTGAACTCACTAGACTATCGGCACAAGAACTCGATAACCATTATAGCTTGTAACTTGAATAATTTTGGATAAGATAACTTACAAGGTCCAAATTTTGACAGGATTATTATTAAGTGGTGCCTTTGTTTGGTACAAATTGGGATCATTTGGTGCCAAATAATTTGACTAGTTTTTTTGTTAGTGTTTTACATTAAGTTGGTGAACGTGTATTACGAGAGGGAAATTGATTTCAGCACTTAGATGAAGAGTGAATTTAAGGGTTTTGATTGTACTTTTAATGATTTGATTGTTTTGAAAGACTATCCTATTAACTATTTGTTTCTATTTGTTGTAAAAGTATATTTCTGCACGGCCAGATTAGCGCCTAAAGTGTGTGGAGAGGAGAAGGGTAGCCATGACAGTAGAGAGTCGTTGTTGGAAGTAAAACGAGTGAAGACGCTGATTGTTATAGCGAGTATACGAGTTGTTTGTGTGCTGTTTAGTAACTAGTGTGTTGTAGGCGACTCGTGTGTATAAAGTAAATGTGGTTAACCGAGTGTAGTATTATTGCCTACGTCATTATAGGTGGTTCGGAATAAAGTGAGCACTCAAAAAAGCCCTGCTAAAGTTCTATTTCCAGTCAATTCATATCTTTCCGCGCTTAAAGGCTAACAGTGGGAAATGTCTAACCTCTCTGGACACGTCACTTGAAGTATCCGCGTGTCAGATAAATTATGCAGTCTGTATGAATCGATACTGTCTGATAAAAAAGTTTATTAATTATATGGATTATAATTATGTCGTTTTCATTTGGTTTTGATTCTAAATTACTGTATTTAAATAGGAAAATACACAGAACTATTTTCCGTACTTTCGCTGCCAACCTAACAAGCAGTAATGTAACTAGAGTTAATGTTGAATTATATGCAGTAACGACTAGTGATATTTGTCAAAGGTTAAGTATTTAGTGCTCACTTATCCCGAACGACCTATACCAGTTAGTGTGTGTGACGAGCTTGAACGATCAGTTCACAGGCCCGAGGACCAGTCAGTGTTGTGCTTGGAGAGTGTAGGGTTGTGACGTCACACGGCACGAATGTTGCAGAGTCGCTGCTCAACGTACAATGAGCTGGCGCCCACAAACATGAGCGAGACTGCGCACTCTGACTATCCGGTACGTAGTGTACCGTGTCACGTCAACCTGTACCCGCCAGCTTTGTCGCCATTTACTTCTCACCCTGTATATTCCCTACACACAACTGACTACACAATTACTTTGATATGCAAGAACATTCGTGTGTGTCGTCTCCTTGTAACACGCCTCTCGTGCACCGACTTACCTGTCGTATTTATAGCAGGCGCGACCCCACCCTGGTACACTCCCAGCAACTTAGATAATGATGTTCTAGTTGATGGGCCTCATTACTCTACATTGTATGCCTTGAACCAGAGTGAAGCTAGCTGTACCCCCCCCCCCCTTCTCCTCGTGATTGCCGCGTGGAGCAATGTGTGCCCATCGTGTAACACAACATCGTGTGGGAGGTACAACGTCACGTGGGCATTGGCCAGATATTACACATTGGAATATAAGATAATATGTTTAACTGGAGGATAAATATTTAACTGGTTGTTAATTCCCCAACAATGTTAACAGTTTGCAACCGCAAGTTACTTCTGAACATATATTACGTGAAGAAACCTTACACTGAATATTTGAACGCGACTTATACGAATTGTTACGCCTCTCTGGCTACAAAGTCCTGGGCTCGTAGCCTGAGAACCAGACAACAGTTTTAACAGATTCATCCAGCCATATGAATTTAAAAAACTCCTGATGACGATGGTCGGCGTGTTACCTCGGAGATTTCCCACTTTCTCCCGCTCCTTCACTCCGGTGCTGCTCCATATTCACTTCATATAAGTGGTTCGGAGCAAAGTGAGCAATTTTTAAACTCCAATAGTTTTCTGTTCAGATTATTGTTAGTTTCCTCCACTTTATAAAGAATTCATCGTAAGTAACAAAGTGTATGTACTGTATACCGCACTCAAAATGTAACATTATGTGGTCACTATGAACATTTGTTTAGTTATTATTCCAGACAAGGCGGTCGTCAAAACTGCTCACTTCGCCGTGAACTGACTATATCAGTCTGACCAGCGCTGAAGAGACCGTTGGCCAAAACCACTCAACTAAATAAAATAAAAGTTAGTTTGCATACAAGATGCTCGATAGAAAATAATCAGTGATATGGTGTATCGATAGAAGCGTTAAATAACAAGCACAATGTGATTTATCTAAAATACACAAATTAGTCCAAGTTAACTCAAGAAAATTTACTAATCACACGTTTGGTCATATCATAAGTTACCAACTTGCCGCATTAAAATAAGGCACGCTTACACTGTCATCTCACACGCCTTCGATATAGTTTTAGCATTCGTAACTGAATGTGGGCACTTTGTACTTAGTGACGATAACGTCTGTACTCGGTATTGGTCGGAGACATAACTAATGTAATTATCTGCTGGCTTACTCTAATGATACAGTGGCAGTTGTTGACGTCACAACTCAGGTGGTGAGAACTAAACATGACCGACAATGTTTATAGCAGGGATATAAAGACGAGAGGATAACAGCTGACAGTTATGTATTACTGCACTATAAAGCTCATCTAGCTCGTTGCAGCATACGTTCACTTCACATAGCTACGACACACTTACATTAATACACGTTACGTTTCTTCGTACGTCTACATTCACATGCACATACTTATGTATAATTGTATGCATCACACAAACTACCTTTCAAACACATCTTAATGTTTTATTAACAATTTGGGGTGAATATATAGAATCACCACTCATCGTGTACCGGCCAAACTATTTGTTTTACAGATAAAGTTTAACATCGTTACCGTATATCGCTATTACTTTGGCCATTTACGGCGTAACTTTTACCCATGTCTAAATATTAGTTACAAGTGTTTGGTTAATAAATAGGTAATGGGAGCAAAGTGTTTGAAAAATTACTTCAAATCTTCTATTTAACATTCGAAACTTTATTCAACATAGTAAATACCAACATTGTCAGTGAACCAAAGTTACCCCACAAAGTCACTGTAAGCCCGGTTTAACTGTGTTTTCTGTATGGTGATTGACTTTGATCGAGGCAACTGCGCTAATAAATCATCGAGAATAGCAAAGAAACGTACACTAATTATTCAAATACAGAAGGTATTGTTATTTCTACGGGATATTCTTGTATTTTGTGATATACCGTTTAGCAAGTATCTCATAAATTGAGGTTAACTTATGTAACACAAATAAGCTTGTTGATCGCTGAGCTACGTGCTTCAATACGAAGACATAGAGAGGTGCAGATCTACTTCCTACTACATCACAGCATCATACATCTCCCGGCCTACTTCACTCCGCTAGCATCCACTGTAGTTGTAGTTGCAGGGCGTGTATACACCCAACCACTCCTGACATCACCTGACAACCAGACATTACGTCATTATGTTCACTGCTGCTATTACAGTCATTACTAGTACTAACTCTTGACAAGATATTGAAGAAGACGAGATTCACTGCACAAGTTATATAAGAAGCAGGTGCTTGTAGCTTGAAGACGTTCATGGCTGCCAACATGATAAACTGTATCATTATTCACCCCTTCTCTGCCCGCTACGCCAATCTTAGTTCTGTACAGTTATTTGTGTTTTCATTATTTCCTTAGTCATATTTCTTGTAGGGTTAGTTATCACTGTTCTGAATATACTACACTTTGTATTAGGCCTACCTAAAATGAAAAGCTGCAGTCAAATATGAACAGTAACATTCTTCTATCATCTCCAATTTAAAATATATAATTAGAAAATAATGATATTCACAGTTTCTTCGTGTTCACGATTACTCTAGTTGACATTATACAAAAACTAAAATGTAAACATAATTGACCTTTAGTATAGGCGCTCACGGCGACTAAATGATGTAATATATAAAGGCTGGAGATTTTCTGTGGGTTTATCGCCGTAAGTGCAAATTGTACGATACAAGAACATGCGATACATCACGTTACAAAGATTACATAACTGTTCACAAATTAAAGTGTCCAAGTACCATGCACAGACTTCAAACACGCCATTATTTAACGGAACACATGTATAAAATGGCAAGGAAACACGTAACAACTATGCTACACTTGTCAACTCAGCGGCTGTACGCTACACACAATTACACAACGTATTATGTTCAAGATAAAGCCGATGTTCAAGTAGCTCAACAGTTTTAAACGTATGTCATATTTTTCAAAACTGAACAGTTTCAGGAAGTGCAAATTACTGCACAGTACCTGCAAGGAATATATGTGCTCCTAACTGCTCCTTACAACCAACCGCTCATACATCGCTGTGAGACATTTAACAAGGTGAGCTGCATTATCATTGGACAATTAATTGTTTGAAAACCGCATGCTTATTTAAGGAGTTATAAAAATAAACTAAATAACCGCTATGAAAAACATTGTTATCATCACTGTGTAAAATCAGTTTCCCCGGGTAACATATGTCTGAGACACGGGCTCTGTAGTAAAATACTTTATATTCGACTACGCCGCAAGAGGTTGCGTTCAACTAATGCTTCACTTGGGGGAAAAATCATAAAGTTGGCAAAACTGCTCTCTACAAATGTTTTTTTTATCGACAGTTAAAACGTAGATACTTGGCTTACGTCTTGAGCGCGTATTTATGATCGTCCACCGAGGAGAAGAGAATGAGATGTGGATGGACTAGTGCACGTGGTATAGAGACGTAGCTTGTATTACACTGGTATGAAGTGTGGCCTAAGACGCTGTGTATATAGTCTAGTAGTTTAGACAGTACACACGTGTGTATATATGTTTACAAGCAGTGTGAGGCAGCTTGCAGAGTGATGTACCTACTCACCACTCCACTCACTGAGAGGGCTCTATGTTCTAAGTCACGGCACCACACCATGTCTACATACACACCCTATCTCCACGTGTCTAGCTCGCCCACCCGTCCCCAAGTGTCTTAACAACTTTAGCACTAAGAAGTACAGCTTCTACCAAATGTTTAAGGACACTAAGCAATGAGGAAATATTCATTGCGAGACATTTAAACGACACTCCGCTAATGTATACAGTTTTCCTTAAAAACACAAAGTTTAAAGCAAGGTGTCGATTAAGTGGTGAATTACGAATAGCTTCGTGGAAATATTGACCTTTCCTAGGATTTTCACTGCCGAACTTAAGCAGCAAGAAGTAAAAAAATTCAGTTACGTACGCTTTGGTTAAACTCAACGTGACGGAAAAATTGTAAGTTCTACTGCTGGGGTCTTAAGAGGAGTCCTTCGCGGTGTCAAATTTCCATCTTCGACGCGTGGTAACAGCGTAGCGATAAGAGCCAGAGTAGTACGCTTGACGAGAATCATATCGCCTCTATTCGCAGCGCGCCAAACTGGCGTGCAAGGGTTTCCTCGTAGTCTTTTTACTATGAGACTTTAAGCGGTGAACCCAATATTTTATTTTTGAGTAGTTTGAAGTAAATACCAACGCATGATTCTCGTTTTGCACTTTACACATTCAGGTAATATTTTCGGAGTTACAACAGTCTAAAAACCCCGGTTTTAGTCATTTTGAGAGGCCCGAATATCATGTTTCTAACAAGCGTGCTGAATTTTTTAAAAAATAGAAGCATGGTTTCAAGTGTGCGTTCTTTTCGTATGTAAACATATTATGAATAACTTAAGCGGTTTCGTGTAAAAATGTATGCGCGTGACACGATGCAACGCCGTCCATGCGCCAGTCGAGGACTCCTAGCAATGTGCATGTGACTGCACACGCGTATAAACATACGTGCCACAGGTATTCCTACCCATCTCATCTCGTTATAGCGTGAACAGTAGAAATTAATTGTGACGGTGTAAATATATTTTTGACAGTTTGTGTTCAGTACACGTAAATACGTCAAGCGCGCGAGTAAATATCAACTTCTTATAGACTGTAGCTTGTTGGAAAAGTAAAGAATTTTAGTTGCGTTGTATTAATTATGATAAATAAAGTTCAACAAATATTCTCGTCCAATGTCTCCATATCTACAGTAAGACTACCACTAGCGCAGATATAGGAACTACGTAATCAAGTTCCAGGCCTGGGTTGTAATACTTAGTTACTTGATCAACATGGATGCGAGGACTGTCGGCCTTGCATGTTTGTTGATTCGTTCAATGCTACGTTCTCGGCTGAGACATTTTATATATGTATATATGTTGCCAAGCAAGGGTAAAATATCCTGTTGGTAAGCAACGTTATTAGCTCGCTAACAACGTCACCATTTAGAGTTTATATCTATATTATATAGAAACCTCAACATGCTTTATTATTATGAAAATCAGTTTACGATATAATATCAGTACTCGCTGTTTCCTTCCAGCAGAGGGAGAGTTATCGTTGTGTTAAGGCTGTGTTGTGTGACACTGGCAGGAAAGGCGACGTGATGGCGGCGACGGTGAGAAGCGACGCGGGATCTGTTCATCGAGTGGAGACAGTGTGGATGAAGACGGAACTACTAGGGCGTGGTTGGACGGTACAGTTGTGTGTGTGAGGCGAACAAGCAGGTTAGGCTATTATTGTAAATAGTCAGACAATCTGTAACGAGTACAGTATATTGTATTTTCTATTTAATTTAGTCTACAACATTTTGGAGGTAATACTTTAATATCTTTGTTCAGCTGTTATTATTGTTTTAAATTGCAGTGAATTATGTTTATTACGGACTGATAATTACCGTTTATTTAGTTTATTAACTGCCCGTGAGAATATTTATTAACCAATTTTGTATCA
>PNEQ01050166.1:0-13213 GCA_003012365.1 Medauroidea extradentata
GGCGAGCTGCGAAGACGGTAGAATGTGGTGCTATCATCAGGCGTCGAGTCGAGTTAGGCATCGGGACGTCTTAGAGTAGGGATAGACGTTGGCGAGCTGCGAAGACGGTAGAGTGTGGTGCTATCGTCAGGCGTCGAGTCGAGTTAGGCGTCGGGACGTCTTAGAGTAGGGACAGACTTCGGCGAGGTTCGTAGACGGTAGGGCGGTGTGCTATTAGTCCAGGGAAATAAGGTTTGGACTCGGACTTAAAAAAAAAAAACAAGCTGTAACTTGGTACAGGTGGTTATAAGGCCATTCTATATAACATTAAAAGTCCCAAAGTTTCTCAGTTGGGGAAATCTGCCATCTTAAAAAATATTAATTTATTGTATATACTAGTAATTAACTGTGAGCATCATCTTATGAACCGATTCCATTCATTTAGGTACTAATTTGATTATTTAGAATGTGAAATAAACATATAAGAAAATGACTATGGTGTTTAAATTGACCATGGATATTGAGTAATACACATAGAAAAAATTGACGAACTGTTTCGTTGCATAAATAGATCGTACAGTCAATAATGCAGATCTCTATGGATCGAATGCATGTGTTGGCACCACTGGCTATTACAGACATATGTGTAAATCGTAACACCTTATTTTTTCTATGGTGTAAATAAAGGTGTTGTTTGTGACGGGATGATAAGTACGAGTACCTGAAATATAGAGAGAAGACATCATTCTAAAAGGTAATACGATGTAAGTAAAATTGTTTTTGCATGCCACAATAGAGTTTTATAAAGGTGATATATGATATGTTCACACATGATTTATCATTTTCACCGAATCCACCTCTGTGTTATATTGTCACAATATTTCAAAACACAAAGTCTTATAGAAAAGCACTTATGGTATTGATGACGTTTATGTTTATCCCGACTAGCTTCCGATGGTGTTTAATCCTGTTCATCTGTCAAAATGATCTTAACATTACCTTTAGTCCCTAAGTTTGCGGCATTCGAGTCCTGTTTTATGAATGTATTGGAAAATTTATTTTGTTTCAGAGAATGGATGCAGTGATGTGTGTTTTGTGCAATGACACAAAGAGTGGGGAAGTGATTGTTGTCAACCGAGGGATAGAGACATTATGTCGATTTAGTGAGGCAATTAATGACAGTCTGGCTTCGTTACTCAGCACAGTGGACAGTATCAAAGTCCATGTGAACTGTAGAAAAGATTACACTCGTCGCATTTCTCTCGTGACATCGGATAATGAAAATGAACCAGTACCTAAAAGGGTTGTGCGTTCGTCTGTTCCTTACTTTGATTTTAGAAAACAATGCTTGTTTTTGCGAGAAAAACATAGATAGCGTTGATACGTATAAGCACCCAGACAGGCAACCACTATGCAGTGTCGTAAGTACTCTTCATGTTATTGGCTCAGTGCGCACAATGGCCTCAAGGCGACCTTATGTGTGGGGTGAAACTGTTCTATCAAAACTGAATACAGCGATTGATCTTGTGGCTTCATCAGCACGTTACCATCGACAGTGCTACTCTCACTTCAGCCGTCCTAGTTCAAGTCAACCCAGTTTTGAAATGATAAAAGGCCACAGTGCGCTTTTCAACTGTTGTGTGAGTATCTGGAGAACTCAGACGAATGTCAATTTACAGTTAAGGAACTTATGGAAATCATGAAGAAAGCTTGTCCAGAGGAATCTGTATATAGCGAAAAACATCTCAAAAGAAGTCTGCGGAGTAAATACGGAGAGAATATAATCATCATTGAGGAAGTCGGCAGGAGCTGCGTTTATTGCTTTAAAGGAATGGCTAAAAAAATCTGACAGATGCCTGGTACAATGAAAACCGAAAATGTAAAAGTAATACCGAAGAAAGAATGAGAATCGTTGAAACAGCAGCCAAGATAATACGAGAAGACATCCGATCTCAGGTGTACAACTATGAGACATACCCAACTGTGGAGGAAATTTCTTCTGGAAGTGAGGATCTAATTCCTGAAACACTGAAGTTATTGATTAGGAATATAGTAAATACTAATAAGCCATTTGAAAATGATATTGTCAGCAAAAGGAAAGCAATCACAATTGAACATGCCATAACAGCAGCTACTCGGCCACGTTCCTTGGCATCAGTATATTCCTTCATCGATGCTATGGATCAAAGCTCCTATTAGAAATGCTGCCAAAAATAGGTGTGTGCACATCTTACAAAGAGACCAGTAACTTTGAGACAGCATAGACTACAAGTGATACCCCTGCTGTGGACAACGATGCACATGTACAGTTAATTTTCGATTATGCTGACTACAATGTCAAGACTTTGGATGGACATTGGACTTTTCATGCCATGGGAGCCATAAAGTGCATCACACCTCAAGTGCCATCAGATACACATCCCATGAACCGAGGAATATTAGCCCAGCTACAAACACTGTTAACTTGAAATCTTTTGGATTTGGCTCTGTGACCACCTACCAACGCCCAATGTCTTCCAACAGAGAAACTTAATTTAGGTTTGAGAATGTCAGCAAAACTGCATTACAAGCACGTCTAATTGATTATTTGTTGATGTGGACATACTTGCTCAACGAAACACCAAGTCCAGGTTGGAGTGGCTTCATGGATGCTGTGTCTGGAAACTGTTCACTAGAATTTGCAACAACTGCTATTGTCCTATTACAGTTTATAAACTTGGCACCCTCAAATCCTTCGACTAATCACACATGTATCTTGTCTGCACTTGATCAATGCAAAAGTAGGGGACAGGATTCGTGTGTGGTAACTTTTGATCAATCACTTTGTGCAAAAGCTCTTGATATGGTCTGGCCACCGATAGTGACAATCCCTTGTCTAGTGTCATTCTTCGACTGGGTGGTTTCCATCTACTCATGTCATATATGGGAACAGTGGGAACCATCATGAGTGGCAGTGGCTTGGAGGATCTTTGGGAAATAATATACGCCAAGAATACAGCTGTTCATATGATGACTGGCCACGCCTATGCCCGAGCTATCCGTGCACATTTTTTAACTCAAGTTTCCCTATCAGTTCTGTTGTTTGATGATTTGAAAACTAATTCCGAACTCACTAAGCGACTTAAGGCGGCATATACAGAGTTGCTTCAGGGTAAGGTGTCGCTTGAAACTATCGTGACATCTAAATTTCTCAACGATGCTGTGAATATGTTGGATGATAGATTCGCACTGCGAAACTTTGGGTGCAGTACTACAGAATGGTTAACATAATGCGCCTATTTATCAGAGCTAAGCTTTCAGGTGATTGGGAGCTTCATCTTTACAGTGTACAGCTCATGATTCCTTTCCTTCATGCGGCAGGCCACTTAAATTATGCGAAATTTGCACACATTTATCTGCAGGAAATGTTGAAACTAGAGAAGGTCATGACACCATCAGAATTCAAGAAATTTGCAACTCAAGGTTATTTCACCATCCGAAGATCGAAGAAATTACTACATTCTAATAACGATGTCAAAATACTCGCGGTGGGCGCCCAGTCTCCAACTGACCTTGAAACATCCAACACAAACATACATATACAGAAGCCTCACATTACCATAGCTACCAACCTAACAACACACAATTTCACTATACTTAGACGTCCTAACTTATACACTACTCTAGTATTATCCATACATAACATAAATATTGGTCAGGTATATGGACAGACATGACCATTGAACAGGTATTTATGCGCACTATGAAGACCACCGGAAGATTGACACATGGCAGGGGCCTTTCCGAATCTGTTGTTGCACGCTGGGTAACTGCGATGCCTGCAGCAACACGGATCATTGAAGCAGTCGAAAGTTTTAGTAGCATACTTTCAGAGTCATCGGAGCAACATGTAGAACTTCGAGATTCTTGACAAGCCAGGGGTAAGCAAGATGTTGGGAAAATGGTGCTTTTGCTGCGATCTCATAACCCTTTTGAAAGTTACTTGGAGAATCTCATTTGTATATCTACTGGTTTGATTGCTGATGACACTGTGAATTGTGATGAAGCAAAATATCGTGGCTTAGCTTCAGTGAAGTCTATGGTAGGTCAACATTTCAGCGAAGTTCATCTCAAAAGAGGAAGTGTTGCAAAAACCAAAAAAATCAAAGGCAAGACCATGGAAATCAACCCAAACCAACTTTTCCATCGGCTTTTGTGCACTGTGCATAACGAACAAGAGCTCGCTAGGTATTTGAAGTATGAATTAGCAGCACAACCACCAGCACTTTTTGATGGTAAAGGAATGTGAAAGGGCACAAAATCAGAACTCTTCAAAGTTCTGGAGCAGCTGAACCTTGTGATAGCAAGCTGCCTCAAAACCAAGAATATATCGTTGATGGTGGGTTCCTTTTACATCAGACCGTGTGGATGAGTCATCAGAGCTATGATCAGATTTGTCTCCAGTACATGAAATATATCGATCACTACAGTCCCGGTGTTACAGTAATTTTCGATGGATATTCTTCTCCCAACACAAAAGATGAAGGGCACACCAGAAGAACAGGAAAGGTGCCAGGAGAAACAGTTGTAGACGATAACCTACCAGCAATTGTGCCCCAAGGAATATTTCTGACAAATAAGAACAACAAGGTGCTTTTAATCAACTTGTCCAATTATTTACAGTCAGATGACATTAATGTCATCCATGCTCCTGCCGATGCAGATGCAATAATTGTGTCAACTTGCCTAAAACTTGCAAGGACTGGAAGAAACTCTATTGTTGTGGGAGAAGATACAGATCTACTCGTCCTTTTGATAGGTTTTTCTGATTACACAACTGATGTCTGGATGCTCATTCCTGATAAAAAAAAATGTGCTTACCCCAAAATCTATAGCATTAAAAAATTGAGAGCAAATCTCGGAGATCTCTGCTCGACTCTCCTTTTCTTCCATGCTGCAAAGGGTTGTGATACAACATCTACATAATTCAGAAAAGGGAAAAAAGGAACCTTCACAAATTTCCGTGGAAATGCTGAGCTCAGAAATAAACTCGGTGTTTTCAACCAGTTAGACGCTACACACGAAGAAATTGCATCTGAAGGGGAATCATTTCTTCTCGCCTTGTATGATTGTGACATTGCAGACAATTTGGACAATGCAAGACATCGACTTTACATGCGAACAGTCGCAAAACAGTCTATCAAGTCTATATTTGACATTGCCATGCTTCCACCTACATCGTCTGCAGCAAGACAGCATTCCTACCGCGTGTATCACCAGGTAAGACTCCAAATTACTCTTGTGCAATTTTCTCTTCTCAGTTTTAGCTTCAGCTCAAAATAGAGATAAAATGATACCACAATTCTAACACTTTGCTTTTCCTTACTTTTCTTGCTTTAGGTTCAAGAGTGGAGAGGTGTACAATTGACTGAAACAGCATGGGGCTGGACAGTGAAGAATAGCCACTTTGCACCTATTGCAAATGAGAAACATCCAGCGCCAGATAATATTTTACATATTATTGCTTGCAACTGTAAAACTGGTTGCAAGAGGAAATGCGATTGCAAGAGGAGCGGTCTCAGTTGCACATCAATGTGCGGCTACTGTGCTGGTCATGGGTGCGAAAACAGTCCCGATGTATTGGATGATGACGATGAGGATGATACTTAATGAGTAATGCTAAACTGAAAAAAATAAAAATAATTTAGCGCAGGTATACAAGGAGGACGTTTAAAGAAACGAACAGTAACACAACAGAATATTGTCTCAACTCAAATATAAATGAGGAAATTTTCAGGGGGAATACATATTACAAATGCAGTGATGATCTCGGATTTTGAGGGTAAAATGCACATAATTTTAGTTACGCAGTAAAAGAGCCTTTTCAACTTTTTTTTTTCAAATAATTTATTGTAAAAAAAAACGATACAAATCTTGAACAGGGAAGTATCCTTCATTTTGAGGGAAAAGTATCTCTGTAATGTATCGATAAAATTTAAAATATATGTATTTCTTATGCGATTGTGTGTGATTTACTTGTTAAATTAGTGATTGAGACACAAAGCATTAGTTAAAATTCTCACAAATGGAATTAATCCTGTAGTTGATACACTACCCAGAAAATTTTCGATTGGCACCACTTGAATGGTTTTTTCAAGATGGCGGGTTTCCCCAACTTGGAAACTTTGGGACTTTGGGTATGTTGTTCCGTATGGCATTTTGAACATAACCACCAATTTTCAGCTTGTTTTTTTTTTTTTTTTTTCAAATGTCCGGGTTTGGCCTTATTTTCTTCTAATTTCCCTGTACTACTTCCTATATCGTTCAATATATTATCTTCTCTATTTTTCGTCATACTTCCTTCTTGTAATGTAAGTCCTAGCTCACAGTTCGTAGTCTCACTGCAACAAATTCTGCCAGTATTTCTTCTTCACTTTCGGAATACTTCATTGCACAATTTTCTTCATTGCAGGCAGGCCTAACTGGTTTCTCAAATGTGGAGGTTGTCACTTTGACTGTATATTGTGGTGTATCAAATAATACCGGAGCACTTAATATGTCACTTACAGAAATTGCTGGTGAACTACGCTATACGACAATCAATGGAAAATTATATATCATTAGTGCTATGTTGTCTGAAGCAACTGAACAGAATTTACTCAGTTCAATATTATCTTCAGTACTTACAACATTTGAGCTTGCTTCAGTTTTACAATAACTTAAACCATCACTTGTGTTCATTTACAGGCCATAATATGATCTGGGAAAATCCATTAACCAAACTATACATTATTTAATAATGTTGATGAACATAACAGTTTTAACACAGGCGCTATTAATTTTCCTTTATTTATCTATTTGCCTCAGATTTCATTGGCCAACAATGTGCGAGTGATGGTACATTATAATAGTTTGCTTAGCTGTGAGCAGTATAACAAATGTGCTTTAAAGAAAAGAATGAATGTAAACCTGAAGTGTATCTATCTCTGATTGTGTACATACCTTTTTGGTCGAATTAGCAGAAGTCATACTTTCAGCAACAATTTCCAATATTGACTTTGCCCTACTGCGACTTAACTTGGAAATAAATGTTTCCATTATCCTTGTTTTAAATTAATACCACTCATCATTAACTGTGGTGTTATGCATAAACAGACCAAGTGCCAATTGTAAGTTACACGTAAAATTATTTTCTGCTATGAAGCAATCTTACAAAAACTTTTTTTTTTAAATGTATCCTTTTGTCGTGGATATTAACTGTATTGGATTAAAATACCTTTTGTTAGAGTGTTTCAAATAAAAAAAAAACTTATAGCATGTTCTACTGATAACAAAAAATTGTCACTTGGCCTGTTTATTCATAACACCGTCCAACTATGAACATCGTCTGACAACCAGTTCTACCAACAGGATAATACTAATATACTTTGAATTGTTGGTGTATTTCTCTATGACATCTTGAGAGATTCTGATCAAAACAAACAATTACATTTTAAAATGATAGTGTTACACTAGCAAGTTAAAATATTCAGTATCATCTCAAACTTTCATTTACGGCCTGCAAACGAATGCACAAACTCCACTTTCACAAGTGTTACTTGAGAGAGGAACAGCCCACAAACCAGGGGCGTCATTTGGGGCTACAGGGGCAAATGCCCCCCCCCCCCATGGATTTGGAATTTTTGTGTATAAATATATTTTTTTGTATTTTTTAATGTAAGTAATGCTAACTTAAGGATATAAAACTGAAGTTTTATTATTAAAGTATATAATTTATACATGCTTAATTAATAAAAAAGATGCAACAAGGTCACTGTCGTCAGAAAACAAAATCTTGCCCCCGCCCCCTGGAAAAACCTGAAATGACGCCCCTGCCACAAACAACATTCAAATCATTTTGCAGATTCTTGAACGAAAGCTAGATTGAGAGAGCTCTTCTTGGACCAGAAAAAAAGGCATATTTTAGCAGTTGAATTGTTCACAAGCTGTTTGCAAGCATTTGCGGAAACTGTTTGCATTTACAAGGGATCGCTCAAATGCAACATTTCAGTGAATATAAACGGCTACCAAGATGGCATTACGAAATTATGTATTTGCTAGTGCCTTCTCAGGAACAGAATTGGACTGGACTGTATAAAAGAAAAAACTTCTTCACCAATACATTTGTTGGAAAATAGACTGCTGCCACTATGTTTTATATATACAACATAATAAATTGTAGAAATAAATTTCATTATGCAGCTGCATAAAAAGAAAAATTAATATTGCATCATTTTCTTTCAAAATAACTTAAGTCTCGCCCATATTGCGAATAAATACAGTTTGTTTTGATTTCAGATTAATTCGAGATAAAACAGGAAATAATGGTAAAGGAAAACATCCTGTGAACTAACCCTGCAACTGTCCTCCTGCCTCGGTTGCCATGTGCAAACACTCTCGTAACTCCATGGTGGTAGCCATTTATATTCACAGAACATTGCATTTTAGCGATTTCTTGCAAATGCAAACAGTTTCGGCAAATGCTTGCAAACAGCTTGTGACCAATTCAACCGCTAAAATACGCCTATTGTTCAAGCAACAAGGTACGAATACTCTTACGTCAAGTATTTGCCTGGGCAGTATCGTTGCCTACGCTATTAACTAGAGGCCGGGACACTGCAGCCTTTTTCCGCACCAAATCCGTGCCTTCAGCGAAGGTTCTCGTCATGGCCGCTAGATGTCTCATCTCTGTTCTTTTCGTGTATTCGCAATTTGAAATTCGTACTATTTGGCGACTGTTTATACTTCTCTTCATATCCTCATTCTATGGACTATTTGAACTTGAAATGACTGTTTGGTTAAAAATGCACCATTGCTCCGTCTTTTTACGGTCTTTTTGTACGTTACAGAATATTACAATGCCCAATAAGTTTAGACTATGCATGTTATTAAATTTGTTGTACATGTAATACTAATTAATACTGAAATAGGCACAAGATAGCTCCTGTGTATTATAGTGAATAATATTTATTCAGTTGAAGCGTATTTACTAGAAGCAAAACGTTATAACTGCCATTTGAAATGGCGTGCTGCTGCGTACCGAACTGTAGGCTACCTCCAATCCCTCAAAACCTGAACAAAATGTCATATTTCATTGTTTCCCAAAATGCCAAGAATTAAAAAATAGGTACAGTATACTTACTGGATACACCCTTACAGCACACTTGGTAGCAGCGACGTCACAGGGCGCTTATTCTGTAACTGTTTTGTGTTCACATACGTTCCTTACATAGAGACAGTCACCACTTAACTATCGTTACGAGACTAAGTCGAATTCTGTAACTCTTCATGGCGCCGTGGCTGACGTTCAAACGCTTCGTGAGCGACTTTATGTAACAGCAGCTAGGGAGGTAGTGTTAGCGGAATTGTGTGCGTGAAATTGTAAACATGGCAGCGACATTGCGAAGGTTAGATTTCTTAGATTAGCTCGAAAATAAGGAAAAGCATCGGCAAATTCGATTGATGAGGAGGCAAATACGTGATACCCTAAATCCATTCACAGAAATGGACGAAGATCAATCTAGGCGATTGTTCATACACGAAAAATAAAAACATTTCGGTATCAAAATTTACCTCTGGAAAATTCCTTATTTTCCCTCATGAAATTCAACATTATTTCGTACTGCCAAACAGTCGTTCTCTTAGAACGAAACTTCGTAGCTTCTGCCTGCATTTCACAAAGTTGATTCATACCCAACCTTTAACCTAAAAACACTTTCACGACCGTGAGCAAGATGTAAATAGTGTGGCCATGTGTTGCTACTAATGGCCAGAAATATAACACTAACGGTGCGATTTTAATGGTTTCGGAATGGTACCTACAATGTTGCCAAACCTATATCAAATCTGTTAAAGAACTGTCGCCGTAGGGGGGTTTTGCAAAGAGGCGGTTGAGGTTTTGCGTTTAAAAATTCGGTATTTACTTTTATGAGGGCGCCATCCCAACATGCCCGGCTGGGAACGGGTCGAAAGCACAAGTTATCTCAGGGCGGATGGTTCTTTGGCTGATTAATTATGTTACCCCCTGGCGGTGAATTAGAAACAGAAATTCTTATTAGTTACAGGACTTCGAGGAGACAAACTGTTCACACAAACTCGGGGAAAAATCTTGGGTTTATTTATGTCGTATTCGTTACAGTTCACACGCACACCAGACACTTCAGTACTTGCCAGTCTTCCGGTTACGGGCCGTGAGCACGTGCTCGTAGCGAAGGTAAAACTTTAAAACACAAAAAAAAACTTTTAAGCAGAATTACGTTAGCCGCCTGAGCTGAGCAGCTCGAGGTGGAGGTAAAAACTTACACGGCGCGATCCGCGAGAGGCCGCAGAGGCCCGCGAGACTGCCCGACGAAAAAACACCAAAACTTGAAACTAGCCCACGTGGGTGCTAGTACATAACCTCTCGGAGTCGGCCGGTACCGTAAATTTTACATTTAAAATCCTCCACGTGCAGGGCGCGGTGTGTAGGACAGATGACCGGGGCAGTACGTCAAGTTAAAAATATGAGGTTCCAAAAAAAAACAAAGTTTAACGGTGACTCGAAACTCAGTTAAGCAAAACATGTGTATGTGACTTACCCCGGTCAGCGCGCCGTAAAGACTGGACGAGCCAACATGGCGGTTTAGCCCCAGCAAGGGGGCAGGGGGGGGGAAGGGAGCTCTGGGAAGAGCCGGGCCTAGGCCAGCTGTTTTATTTAGCGTACAGCGAGTAAACACCCCCCATAGTCCGTCTCACAGGTGGCTCTCTTTCCCGAGCCTGTATGTCACACCTTATGAATAATTTGTTTACTGATTACTGAAAAGAACACACACTGATTATTTTATAAAAACACTGCACTGGGGGGGGCAGAACAGAGTGGTGGTCCAAGGGGGGCTCGGGGTGAAAATGCCTCCGTCCAGCTGCTGCTGCTCGGGCGGACGTGTGTTAATGTTTGGGCTAGGTGGGCCAGGAGGTACGACGTCAAACGCCCCCCCCCCCTTTGGAAGCCCAAACCTGACCACGTCCGCCGCTGCTCGCTGACTGCTTTCCTCGGTTCTCGAACTTCGTCCCCCGCAGGGCAGCGCGCGGGTGGTCGGCCCCGCTCGTTGCCTACTCCGTGTTGCCTGCTCGGCTGGCGGCGTCTCTGGCCCGCCTCCGCATCGGCCCCGCCTCCCCCCTCCCCCGTCCTTCCGGCAATGGTGCGTCTCCTACAGGCCGGCGGGCGGGCAGAGGGGGTGAAACACCTTGGTCGGGCCGCCGGCGCTGGGGGCGAGTCTCCGGCGCTCCTGCGTCGTGGGGCGGCGACGCCGCCTCCCCGGGCGAGAAGCGGCAGGAGGCGCGCCTCACTCGCCGGGAGCGTCGGGGCGTCTCATCTGGTGGTTCGTCTCGCGCCGTGTTCCTTTCACTCCCTTGGTTTTCCACCCGTGGCGTTCCCCTTCGTCTCCGGCCCCGGCGTCGCGGCGCCTCCTCCTCGGGGTGTTCCTCGACCGCGACACTGAATTTGGCGTCGGCCAGCGACACCTCCGGTCCCCATCCGCGGTGCGGAACGTACTCGCCGACTGCGATGTGGTCGTCGGGCTCCTCTATGCGGGGCGTGTCTGGCGTCGGGACGCGGGGCGTCGGGGGAAGCATCCAGGCATACAGGCGGTCAAAATAGGTGGGCGTGTCGGGGTAGTCCCCTCGCCTTCCTGGTCCTGTCTCGGGTTCTGTCTGCACCGGGGGCGGGGGAGGCGTCGCGGCGCCCGCCGTCGGGGCGGCGGCGTCGGGGGAAAGCGACTCCTCTCCTTCCACCACGGGGCGAATACTCACTCTTCGCATGTCATCCCGGTGTATTCTTATACATCTCCTTCCCGTGGTGCGCACCACATAGGTCGTGTTGCCCAGCCGTGCCTGCACTGTGTAAGGGCCCAACCATTTTTGCGCTAGCCCTGCACAGAAATTCTTCGAGCCCGCTGACTGAGGGTGATTTCGGGTGTAGACCTTGTCTCCCGGCTTGAGTCGTGCCGGGGTTCGTTCGGCCGTGGGAGTTATTTTGTTGGCGTATTCAGCCTGATGTTGGCGCGCTGTTGCCACTTCGGCCTCGCGGTCGCGGCGCTCGTCCCCCGGAGGGGAATCGCCTGGCCGGGGCAGGTGTCTTCCCTGAGCTAAGTCCGCTGGGGTTGTGCCGGTGGCCACATTCACCCGGTTCCGCAAGCAAAACAAAGCTTCGGCCACATGCCGGTCCCACTGAGCGTGGTCTTCCCCTACTCGCAAGCGTAACTGTCCCTTCAAATACTGATTGCGGCGTTCCGTGGGGTTAGCGCACGGGTGGTATACCGGAGTTAGTCTATGTTGTAGGTTGAACTTCGCGCACCAGTCTCTCCACCGGCGCCCCACGAACTGACTGCCGTTGTCGGACAGTATGGACTTCGGTAATCCCCACCTCGGGAAAAATTCTGCCTCAAGTGTCGCGCAGATCGTGGCGGTGCGCGTATTGCTGACCGCATATGCCTCCGTCCAGCGGCTAAACAGGTCGGTGACCACAATTAAAAACCTCTTCCTTCGCGCTGTCCGGGGGTAGGGGTGGTTAAGGTGTGTTCCCGCGTTGGAGAAATCCGCGGAACATCTATGCGGTGATACTAGACTACTTCTCAGGAAGGAAGTGCACGTACGTGTCAGGAGACGTACAAGAAACAAAAGAACTAACTAAGGGTTGTCCGCAAGGCTCCGTTCTAGGCCCGATCCTCTGGAATGTCTTATTTAATGAGATACTGGTGATGGATGTACCAACTGGCTGCATAATCTACGGATATGCAGATGACGGGCTCCTACTCGTCAAGGGGCATTCCAGAAGAGAACTGGAGGAGAAGGCAGACATAGTCCTGAAGAAGCTAGACACGTGGGCCACATCGGCCAAAATGAGGTTCTCAGTGGAGAAGACAACCGCCATGGTGTTCCGTGGCAGTTTCAAGCAAAGGCCACCACTTGTACGTTTTCAGGGAAGACCGCTGAAATTCGTCAAAACATGCAAGTACCTGGGGGTTGTATTGGATTCCAACTTGACCTTCCTGGACCACATTAAGTATGCTTCAGAGAAAGCCGTGGTCCTGCTGGCCAAAACCAGAACGTTGGCTCCAGCCGGAAGAGGTCTAAGATTTAAGACACTACGTACCCTTTATGAGGGAGTCTTTGTCCCCATCATGACTTACGGGGCGGCAGCTTGGTTTGAGAAGGCAACTCAGACCTTTCAAAGAAGGCA
>PNEQ01050167.1:0-20989 GCA_003012365.1 Medauroidea extradentata
AAATTAATCTTACGTTACTGCGAATAGGGAAAGACTGTCATAATAATGATTAATTTTGATTGTTTTGTTAGTCTTAAAAATATTGAATTGTTTAATCTTAGAATAATTTGTTTTATTTTAATATCAACATTAATAGTTTCAAATGAAATATCTAAATTGATATTTTTCTAAAATGGACATGAAAGGAAACTTGAAGTTTGCAAGAACTTATCGTTAACTGTTCGAAACGAGTATGTTTGTTAATTTTGTTATTTATTATTGCATTTGTTTAATGTTAGAGTTCCTTGTTTATTATGTCAAATAATTATGTCAAACAATCTAACGACCGTCACAAACACGTAACTCAGAATTACACGTAACTTACTAGACAAATTTACATGCTTAGGACACAGCTGGTTCAGTTCCAATTATAAAATAACGTTATACATTACACGTTTACAATTAAACAGGATTAGATAATGAGGTCAACTGAAATTATCTGTTACGTACCGGTAATATTGATAAAGAAAGTCGAATACAAATTACGTTGTAGTAACTATTGTTATGCAAAAAAGTAAAATAATTTAAATGTTATACACGTAACAATGTTAAACAAAAGAGAACGTATATTATGAACGGCTAAATTTAGACTCAATAATTTATACGTAAAATAAATTATTTGTAATAGCAGTTTTACGACAAAAAATTTAAATTTTACAGTTGTGTCTCTTGGACATATATATCATATATATTTTAAATATAAGTTTTAGCTTAAGTAAGACATCCGATTAATCCTTTCCCACAATTATTAAAATTTAGGAGTCATTAACAGCTGCAGCAAAGATTTTTAATATTATAATGGGGTACATATTTAAACATAAATGTACTCCTAATATTTCAATAATTCCCATATATTATTACACCCGAGATTCCTATACCAAATGTTCATTAAAGGTCAATATTTTAAGACTGATTTTTAGAGTAAGAATTAAATTTATTGTATTCGGATTGATGCCAATTATTCGGTGTCATCTTTCAGCTATTTAAACTTTCATTGAAATCAAATTTGAAAGGGAGGAGGGGTTTAAATTTAGCAATTTAAGTTTAAGTATTTAAAATTTAATTCAAAGAAAAATGTATGATGCTTTCTTAGTTAAACTTTGTGGAATACAAACATTCAGAGACTCGTAGTAAACTTGTGAACACTATTAGTAAAGCAAGGAAAACGTATGTTCGTCGCCTGACGCATTCAGGAGTCATATGAGTGCTTCCGACATAAATTATATGCAGCATTAAGGTGAAACTATTGACATCCACCTGACAACGACACAACAACCCCTTTATTAAAATTATTTTTTTTTCCCGGTTGGACTTAAAGCTATGAACAATTTTTATAGCGTGGTTAAAAGTCAAATGGAAGTTTCCGTCTTGGTGTTTTTAAATCGTGTAGATATTTGTCTACATGCGGGGTCTGAAATATATATTTCACCCATTTTAAGGGGTCAGAAAATAATGTTTCTAATAAATGTGCAGAATATCTAAAATTCATAGCGACATGGTCTGAAGTGTTTTCGTAGATGTGTACACAGTGGCGTGGGTACGTAACAAGGTAAGCTGTGTGACGTCTGTACAAATGCAGGAGCTGGCTACCGGTAGTGGCGAGGCACGAGTGTGATGCCACTTCTGATAAGCCACTCTCGGATGTGTACAGTCGTCGCGTAATACAGCTTACCTTGCAGCACACACACGCAATTGTGTTCACTCGTTACGCTCAGTTCTTACTGTAGTGCGAGTTCGTCCAAACTCACCAGACTTTGTTGCTCAGATAGTCAGCCTCGCAAGCTGCAGATAGATCATTATTCTAATCGGAAGCAGTTGAATGTTCTTTGTAGTCGCAGTGGGTGGGCGTGATTACTATAGGTCATTCGGGATAAAGTGAGCACTAAAGACTTAACCCTTGAAAAAATCACTAGCAGTTACTGCATATACATCACCACTAACAAGAGTTACTTTACTGCTTGTATGGTTGGTAGCGATTCGTCGCATGTAGTTTCGTGTATTTTCCTATTTGATTACAACATTAGTGAAAGAATATCAGAGTAAATTGACCTCTCTGTATTTAATATACTTCAAAATATTTATTTATGACCTTATTGACATTCCTACCTACAGTATAATTAGACTCAACTGGCGTCAGAAGAATGTGACGCTATCGCCGTGCTTCAGACACTTCAAAATTCCACCGACAGGTGGCACCAGATTTAGGTTCTCGCCGTTTTTCGCCGCTTCGCCAAGTTGCATCATTTGCGTGTGTTTGTCTGTTGTGCGTGTATACACATTCAAAATTATTGTAAATTGCTAGGAACATCATTGCCAAATTATGTGAAACCATCGGTATTCTGTAATTTATGTGTTACTTTTGCCAGCTTGAAAACAACATACGTTTTATTTCACGTATTAAGATAATACGTTACTTATTGTTTCTGAAGTGCGTCGTCGTTGTTTGTGGCAGTAGAACTGAACGAAACTTGAACTCTTGAATTGCGTGTGTCATGTCTATTTTTAGTGGCGGTTTTGAGCTACAAATTCAAATAAAATATGTCCGCACATACGAGATTCGTGACGGCAATAGTGCGTTTTGTATAAATTAGTGGATGGACAGAAACCAGTATTATACGATATGTTAACTGGCACGTATTTATAACTAGAATTAGTTGTTATTATATCTTATATTCAGCCCCGCGCATTTAATGAGTAGATACTGTCTAAAATTTATCGGAGGAGTTTAATGTAGTTGTAAACATTGCACGACCCTATGTAAATAAAAGCACGTGGCAGCAGTATTTATGTTTACATTCAGCGGGAAGATATAAACTGGCAGAAAATATAAATTAATCAGGTTTTTTTTTTAGTTTTCATTTTATTCCTAATCACCTTTTAACACACCAGCCTACAGACCACCTTCACAAAGCTGAGGTTTATCCAACCTCTACGAAACTGCATCGTGTCGAGTCCTATTACTAGACACTCTAGACCGGCATTCATACTTTGAAACCACCTAAGGGCCCGGCTTATCCCACAACTTTACGCGCCCACTCTGGTAAACTTGATTTCTTTACTTATAGTTAAATGCACTTGACAAATTTGTTTTTAATTTATATTTTTAATGTCCACATTTTTCAAATAAATACCCACAAGCACACATTACCTTCCGATTGCTGAAAATGGTACAGATGTGCCATAACATGGAAACATCCTCGTTACTAGTCAATAGATACTTTCTTACTCGAGAAATTATAGCAGTAGGGCCTATATTACCTCTTTCTACTTATTGCAAGGTCAAAATACACATAATACGTTATTACTTTTAATAAATACTCCCCTTTTAGTAATAATAATCCAGAAATTTACAATAATCTAAAAACATTATTTTTATTTATTTTCTGTTATCGAATTGTCAACTGAACCACGTTATCAATTAAATAACCAAGTGGCATTGTGATGTAACTGAGGAAATCTATGCTCAAAGTTGAACCGTGGTATTTAATTCCAGTTACATATTTAGCAGTCTTACAGAACTTCATTCCACAAAATGACACATAAATTATTAATGAATGTGAGTTTGAAACGCATCTCTTTGCTACTAACTTTACACTAATTGAAAATGGCGCTTGAGCCCTTAAACACTGAGTGTTTGACCTTCGTACTGCTGCCCCTGGCATCTATGCGCCTTAGGTATGCTAGTTACCGTGGTCGGCCAGCCTTTGAAAGGTTTGTAGACAATATTGTTTCTGACGCAGGTAATCAGTTAATTCTATGCGTTGGAATAACCGGTGTGGCCAGTACTGTAACCCGGGGTGACTTTGCAACTGTGAGGTAGATTTGCAGTGTGTACTTTCAACCTGTCAGTAACTTTGTTGGGAGTCAACTCTTTAAATATATACCGGGCTTTATAAACGTGGTTTAATATTAGGATCTTACCTATGTATGTACGTAAACCAATCACTTCTTTAGCAAATGTCAGTAATTATAACATAATATTCCGTGCAAAATTACCCCACAATCGCAAAATAACTTCCGTTTAATGTTCTGTCCCCTAAATAAAAATTGTAAAATGCTTTCTTACACATAAACGAACAGGAACCGACAACAAACGAAATTCCTACAGAGTTGATAAAGAACTGAAATAAAGTTACGGAGCTAACGTTGACCGAAGAACCGAGATAAATATAAAACTTGTTGCTTTGAAGTGTAGCACTCGATGGAATTATGAGCGAATCACCATCCAACCAGTATAATACTGTTGATGTACCTTTAATTTACAGCAGATTTCTAGAGAATAAATTTTCGCCGTTTATCCCGATCTGGAGATATTTAGACTAGTTCAAATTTAAGGTAATTAAAGACAGTGTGGGTTTTGCGTGGAAAAACACTAAGTAATATACGATCGAAAGATTACGCGTGTCGCCAAGACAGTTACAGAAGTTGCCGACATAAATGTCAAAATCTGGCCTCCGTAGCTGAGACGGGCTTTAGATGCATGTGTTTCACAGAGAGCCGCGTCGGCCCGCGGTATCGACTTGACCTCGCCGCCCGGGGTCTCGAAGTCTTATTGGTGGCCAGAGTCTGCCCCGGCCGCCGAGCAGAGTGCAGAACTTGGGCCGGTAGACACCTATTCTAAGGTCGCATTCCGTTACTGCTGAGTTCACCGATTAAGTAACCTCAGTAACGTCAGCAGCAGTTCTGAAACTTATGAGACCACTAGAAGTTGTTTTTGCGGGCTTTTGTGTGAGAACAACGTGCAAGGCTAGACGAGTATTGCGATCACTACACTCTAAAAAATACACTGTTAAGAATTTCCGTAAATTTACGGAACTATTTACAGAAAAGTACTGTAATTTTATGGAAGTGGCTTCCATAATATTTTGTTTACGGAAATTTGTCCGTATTGCCAGTTTACAGATGTTTGACAGTAACTTTCCATAAATTCATGAAAATAAGTTTCTACAATTTTAAAGCGTATTTTACTGTGTTTCTTAAAAAAAAGTGGAATTTAATAATCACTATGAATCCTGGATGTCAAATACAAAAGTTGTCTCTTATAAAGTTGATATCTTACCACTGCATGGAACTCATTTACTCATAACTTGTCACTGTGGTTCAATGGTTATAGCTTCTGCCTGGCGATTATAAGGTCGTGGGTTCGAATTCCAGGAACTTCGAAAAATTTTTCAGGGTACTAATAGTGCGTCAGAATCTCGATAACACATAACTAATAAGAAAATGTAGAATATCTAGAAAATGGAGTGCTAGTAGATTACAGAAATTTAAATTTTTTTTGCGGAAAACAGATTGTCCGTTATTTTACGGAGGGATCCGTTATCACGAAAAACTGAGTGTCCGTTACTTTACGAAGATTTCTGGATAGTTTTTTGCCAGTACTTTTCCGTAATTTCACGGAAATTTTTTCTAACAGTGTAGTTTGTAAATTCACCAGACGTGCATATAGGAGCGTTAAGAAAGTAGGTATGGTAGAATAGCTTCCCAGACCTCCATGGTAACACTCCAAAACCTTTTTATTGAACAGTCAAATGTATACTGAAGTTACCAGACTTGTATTGCAAAGTTTGCATATTTACAAGACGGAAGTATGGTAACTGTCCCACACTGCGTCTGGGATAATAACTTCTTAAACATTTTAAGAAGTTTTTTTTTACAGTATAGAACTGCAGAGATCGTGACGTGTCAGTGAAACAAGTGACGGCGGGAGTTTTATAAATGAGCGAATAACTTACGGATGTTACGAAAGCTGGATGATGTAATTGCAAGATTTTTGTGGGTGTGGGACATGCACAAAACTCTAACTAAAATAATACATGGTCAACTATATGTATGCGTATATAAATATACAGACTTATTAATAGAAGAGGTCAGAACGACCGTGCATTCGTTAACTATCCGCGCGTTTGGATATAATACGATTTAATCAATTGTGTTTAAGCACAATTGGTTCTTTATATCAGTTCGTTCACATTATTGTTTATATTTACAACCTTTTGTATTACAGTATTGCCGATCGTTCCAAAACTGTTCTCACTGAGACAAACACTATTTCCATTGACTACTGAAACGGTCCCGATACTAATGGCACAAGCTCAGTAATCTCAGTGACTTCAGCAGTAACGGAATGCGGCCTTAAAACTACTCAACATACGTGTGATGTATACTTAGGAATAGCTTTCAAAGAACGTTACATGTATCTGTACCCACTTGAAGCCCTCCTGCGTATTTTCTTCCAGCGGGAAATGACGAAACAGGCTTATTATACGATTATTTATAGGTATGAAAATAATGGTGGACAATCTTATAAAGAGTATAGGCTCATAAAATACATTTAATACAAAGTCGTTAAGAATGCGTGGTAGATAAATAAACGCTGAAAACATCAATTGATTCCTACGCTTTTTTCGAAGCCAATATGGATAAAATACTCAATGACAATCCTAGATAATGGTATTTGCCAACTTTATAAGTAAATATTTATCCAGAATTACTAATTCGTTACACGTGATCTCTTGCGCCGCAGTTAAATAGACGAGGTTCCGGCGCAGAGATTGTGCCTAAGAAGTTCGTAACACTTGAAAGAATATTATTTAAAACGTTTGCTAAAACTATTGTCAAGGATTGCTATTGTTTAATTTTCGAAAATTGGCTTCAAGAAACCTGCAGTTATAGATTAATGCTTTTAGCGTTGAATTATGTATCACGTCCTCTTTACTGTTGAGGTCACAACTTAATGTCTTCGTAGTGTCAACCAACGGTGAGAAGACAGCACTCCAGTTCTGTGACTTGCGCCTGTAGGTTAGGCAGAGGCGTGAAGGATTTCCTGATGATCCTGAGTGAATCTGTACTTACAGATCTCATACGAAAGCAAAATACATCCAGCCAGACGGCCACCTTAAGTCTCGGCTTCACTTACCAAATTGGACTATTTTAATTTTCGATTTTTTGAAATAATTCTGTAAAAATCTGCTGTTATACAGCACACTGTATTTACATACTTTGCGCTACAATGCAGGAATCACAATTGATATGATAACATATAGTTACTACACAATCAGTTACGTAATTTTTTAACATTCATAATTTGTTGAATTGATTGCGACATAAATATACCTTAACAACTCAATTGTGATACCTGGACTGTAGTGCAAACTCAATAAAATTTGCTGTTAATATCGCAGTGGGTGCAAATTAATCCTGAAAGTTAAAACCTTATAATTAATAAAGAAATATCAAATGCTAATATTGATTTAGACGTATTATACACGATAAGCCAGCTTGCTAAGTAATATGCGGGTAATCAGTTTAATAAATTAAGGGAAAATTTTATGAAACGTCTTCCTATCATACAGATAAATAACAATAGCCGCCATTTTCAAAATATTATAAGATGGATGAAAAAAATGTACAAAAGTCAAGTCAGGTTTGTATGCAGTGGATGTGTACCAAGTTTGATGAAATTCTTAAAAAATGTATGCTATGATATGCATTACTGTGCTAAAAATATAAAGAAGGCCGTAAATGTGAATATATGAAGACAGGATGAACAACATGCACAATATTAAATTCAGCTTTGTATGAAGTATGTGTGTGCCGAGGCTGGTGGAATTCTAAAAAATATTTCTTTAGATATGTAACACTACGCTAAAAATATAAAAATGGCGCCATTTTTAAATTATGAACACATACAAAGTGAAATGTGTACCAAGTTTGATGAAATTCTTAAAAAATATATACTATGATATGCATTACTATGCTAAACGTATAAAGAAGGCCGTAAATGTGAATATATGAAGACAGGATGAACAACATGCACAATATTCAATTCAGCTTTGTATGAAGTATGTGTGTGCCAAGGCTGGTGGAATTCTGAAAAATATTTCCTGAAATATGTAATACTACACTAAAAATATAAAAATGGCGCCATTTTAAAATTGTGAACACAGAAAAAGTGAAATAAACCACAGTGAAGTTAACTTTATATGTAATATAGCCTATATGTGCAAAGTTTGTTGAAATTCTGAAAAATATTTCCTAAGACATACGATACTAAGATAAAAAATGGCCGCCATTTTGAAAATACGCACACAGGATGAACGAAATGCACAAGATTAAAGTCAGCATTATATGTAGTAAATATGTACCAAGTTTGAGATAATTCTGAAAACAACTTCCAAAGATATTTTATACTATGATAAAAAAACGGCCGCCATTTTGAAAATATGAACACAGGATGAACGGCATACACAATATTCAAGTCAGCGCTGTACATAGTAGGGCCTATACGTGTACGAACTTTGGTGAGTGAAGAAAATGTTGTCAGCATTTAACATCGAGGTCTTTGGCACTGGTGGGGATGACATGAAGTGAGTATGGAGCAGCGCCGGAATGAATTAGGGGGGTAACGGGAGAGCTCAGAGAAAACCCGCCGACCAGCGGCATCGTCCGGCACGATTCCTACATACGAAAATCCAGGGATCGACCCCGTCGGGAATCGAATCCGGATCGCCTCGGTGGGAAGCGAGAGGTGTGACCCCTCAGCCACCACGACCCAACGAAATTTGGTGAACACCTGAAAAATATTTAGTAAGATTTGTAATACTATGCTAAAAATATAAAATGGCCACTATTTTGAAAATATGCACACAGAATGAACGACATGCACAATATTAAAGGTAGCTTTGTATGTGAAATATATGTACCAAGTTTGGTGAAAAACTGAAAATTATTTCCTAAGATATGTGATACTATGCTAAAATGTACGAACGGCTACTGTTTTGAAAATATGAATACAGGATGAACGACATGCACAATATTAAAGGTAGCTTTGTACGTGAAATATATGTACCAAGTTTGGTGAAAAACGGAAAATATTTCCTAAGATATGTAATACTATGCTAAAAATATAAGAACGGCTACCGTTTTGAAAATATGAACACAGGATGAACGACATGCACAATTTTAAAGGTAGCTTTGTGTGAAATATATGTACATAGTTTGGTGAAATGCTGAAGAATATTTTCGAAGATATGTGATACTAAGCTAAAAATATAAAAAACGGCAGCCATTCTGAAAACACATACACAGGATGAACGAAATACACAAGATTAAAGTCAGCTTTTTAAGTAGGAAATATGTACCAAGTTGGGTAAATTCTGAAAACAACTTCCAAAGATATGTGATACTATGGTATAAATACAAAACTGCTGCCATTTTGAAAATATGAACAGAAGATGAACTAAATACATAACATTCAAGTCAGCTGCGTATGTAGTTTAAGTGTACAAAGTTTGGTGAAGTTCTGAAAACTATTTTGAGATATGTGATACAATGCTAAAAAAAAAAAAATTAAAAAAAAAAATAAATAAAATGACCGCTAATTTGAAAATATGCATACAGGATGAACACAGTATACAAAATCAAGTCAACTTTGTATCTAGTTTTATCGAAAAATGTTAAAATGGCCGCCATTTCGTAAATATGAACATGACGTAAGCGACGTATGAAAAAGACACGTCAGATTACAAATAACTATTTGTGTTCAAAGTTTGATGAAATTCGGTCCACCGGTTCAAAATTTTTTAAAGGGGGACATACACATGGAAAACCTGTTTGACATTTAAAATAGATCGGATCTATTTTACTGGACATAATCTATTGTGATGTAGATGCTCCCTGGTGCCCCGCTCCTCTCTAGAATATAAAAATTATTGTTGTGAACTAATTTCCAGGTGTTTGTGTGAACTTAACTTAATAGCTATTGTATTAGAATAAAAAATAGGTCCAAAATTAACCAAGCCATCCACTCCAAATGCACAACTCTTTCAAAGATCATATTAAAACTATACTTTGCGTCAGCTTTTAATACAAGACAGTGCAGCCGGCAAAGGTAAAGTCAAAGTCAAGATTGTCGTTTCACGAGAACCAGGATTGTTAGTATTAAAATTATTATTTCTTGCTAACAATGTATTATTCATTAGTGGGATTCTATGAAAAACGGAACATAGTTAAGAAAATTTACGCAAACAGTAAATTTCATTAATATACACCGAAAAAATTGTTTTGTTGTGGCCACAAAATATTTCGTCTAAATAGATCCCCCCAAATTATTTTGTAGTGGTTGAAATTTTTTTTGTAGTCACTGCGAAACTATGCTATGTGTAACAAACTTTTTGCCCACCACAAAAGAATTGGCGAGGTACATATTGACAAAATATTTTATGGTAGCTACAAAATTTTTTTTGCAGTGTATATCGCTTCTTTTTTCTGCAAAATATTTTAAAATATGATTATTATTTTAATAATTGGGGCTTATTTTGGATAGCTACAGGATATTCCTGATATGAATAAATTATTTATTGAACGGTGTTTCCATTTCGAAAAAAAAATTCTCAGCCGTTTTAAAATATTATTACTTTAACTTTGCATTTGTGTTGTATACTGACTAAATACTTGAAACAACGCAAACGTAAATCCAAATGCTAAACTATTCTAATGTGTATAGGGACTTTAAAAGCTGCTGGCTTGCTGTGGATTGGTTGGGGGAGAGGGGAAGGAAAATGGGTAGGGATGGTCCCACAATGATGCGAAGAGCCCCGACGGAGAGTGTCTAGAAAGGACGGCCGCCAAACAGCTAGCTTGCCTCGCAGCAGATTCGATTCGAGGGCCGGGCGCAGGTAATTAGATCGGCGTCGGTTTCCCCGGGGACAGCTGCTTGGGTTTGGCGGGGAAGGATGGGAGGAGGGGACATGGGCCCTTAAGTCGCGAGTCGGGGTTCTTGCGGAGAACCGGCGAATGTGACCAGAACGCTTAAAACTTCTTTTAACTGCTCGGAGTCTGCAGGTGTGTATCCGTCATTTTGGAGCGGTTCAAGATGCCAACGGAGGCCAGCTAAAACTTGTAACATTTGCCCCAGGAAAGAAGTGAAGTGAAACGACATAGTCATGAAAACAACTCTACGTACACGCATAAAGAGAATTATTTTAGCAAAATAATCAACACGTTGATGAAATATATTTAATAGGCTAAATGTATGCGTGAGATGAAGGTAAAGATTCCTCTTCGGCCATCTTTCGGGAAAATGGGAAAAACTGTTTTGCTACCAAACTATAGGTAGAGCAAGTGATTTTTGGTGAAAAGAATTCTGCATCGGTTCGTTTCACTGTCTTACGTGTACATCTGCATCTAGTAGAGTAGAGGCGTCGCTTATATGACTCTGCCGATCACAACAAGGTCACTGGGACACCACACGTCTGTGATTTGCGGGTACAACTTCAAGACGTTGACAGTTAGAAATATCGGATCGCTGGACAAGAAGCAGAGCTACAGGTGCCCACGTATGACATTGAAACTCGTTGTTGCAGAATTCTTTTCATCGAAAATAATTGCCTGTAACTATAGGTTAAACGGAAAAACTTAAAATTTGACATTGGTTAGTTAGGACGTAAGCAAATTTGAACCAAAACTGCAAAACATAATTCCTTCTACGTACACGAAGTTATTTGCATTCAAAGTTGTAAGAATATTTTCCTCTTTATTCTCAATGAGTTGAGGTCCCTTTGAAGTTCGATAAAACTAGAATTTACAGACTTGTTTTCATATAATATAAGTGCATTCATTACAAGAAGAGTATGATCCATTACATCATACCCACACTGTACTAATCAAACATTTACAACGTTACTGTTTTACATTCACAATGCACTAGACTACATTAATATAAGAATTTCAACTGCAACGACTCTCGTGGCGAATAGCCAATCATGCCGTAACGCTCAGATTAGGAAGGGAATGATTATCTTTTACAACTTATTTTAAAACACAAATCCTACAGCGGTGTAATGAATCATGGAATAATTTATTTCTTTATATAAATCGATGAAGCTACATATAACGTTCAACTTGGCTCTCTCAGTTTATTTTCGGTAAAATGTGGAATTATTTCCTTTCTCATCTTATACCCATTCGAATAGAGTCTGGAAATATTCACAGAAATATTTTTGCACAGCTTGATTCTATGTAACGTGTACATCTGCTCTCCAGAGTGTAATTGTGCAGAAACGTCGCTAATTTTGACTGGGCCAATCAGAATAAGGTTCCTGTGACACCACCACACGTCTGTGATTGCGAGGAGAACCCTACGACGCTGCAAACAATTTCTACCACTGACCATGAAGCAGATCTACACATGTGCACGCATGGCATTGGAATAAGTTAAGGCAAAACTACTCATTAGTAGGGCCTGGTAATTTTCGCGAAAAGAATTTTGCAGCACTTTGTTTCAGTGCCTTACGTGCGCACCTGCATCTCTGCTTTGTGGTCAGTGATTGGATGCCGTAACACCCAGCGTCTGGAGGTTAAACCCGCAAATCACAGACGTGTTGTGTCACAGTTATCCGTGTACTGATTGGCACAGTCAAGTGAATAACGACTCTGCACAAAAACACTCTGTCAATAATCATGGAGTTGAACTGCAGGTGTGCACGTAAGACACTGAAACAAAGTGGGGCAAAAATCTTTTCGCGAAAACTACAGGGCCCTACTCATTAGTAGGGCTTGGAAAAATTCGCGAGTTCAATGACCTGCATGCTAGAATCCAATGTCCTATGCATACTCAAGCCCCGTATATTTGTTCATTGTCTGCTGTCTGAATGAGTAGCAGGTAATGGACCAATGGTAGGGCTTCGGTGTACACAGGATAATGGATTCTAGCATGTTGGTCGTTGAACTCGCGAAATATTAAGGAGATTACCTGTGTATAATGTCTCTAAATGTTTATTTGAAGAGGGTGATTCACAAGTGTTGTATACTTAATTTAGAGTGTTTTCTAAAGATTGTAATAAATTAAGAAATTTAATTAAGTCAGTCATTTAATTTTCTAAGCCCTCCATCCTAAACGAACCTGGCTACGACCAGGATAGCAAAATTGTTACAATATTGTTGATCCTGTTTAGAAATAGAAATAATATCGATTATTCAAACTGATCTTATTTTTCCACAAGTTATATTAAAATTACAGCTTCTGAATATCCTGCAACCGAAATATTCTATGACTGTAGATATTAGAACCGTTTTGTATATGCCAGAACCGTTCAAACCTCGGCAGAAGATTCCTCATAAACTAAGGTTCAGAAGATATACGACTTACAGACTAAGTTCATTCCAAAGGGTCGTAACTACCCTTGAAAGTGTGGGATAAGAATACCATTTTACTAGTAACTCGGGCAGAATCCGCAATATATGTCTAAGCTTGTGGATAATAGATATTTTTGAAACACATAGGGTTAAGGGTAAAAACAGAAAACGACCATATCTCCGAAATGGTATTAAAAAAAAAAACGAAAATTACAATTTTCTTTACACAAAGGGGCTGTTTGAAATACTTTTTTCTTACTGACGAGGGATGATATTAATATCTATGTTTTAACGATTTGCTAACTGTAGTTAAATTTTACTGTATTCCGTAACTCGGGAATGTGTCGATGAATTTGCCTGAATAAATAGCTTGGCACACTGAACGCAAAAAAAAAAAAAATCATCAAATGAAATCTCCAGATTTTTTAAAACACAAAATGAAAAAAAAAAAAAAAAAAATAAGTTTAACAGTAATAAATAACAGTTTTTTTGCCAACTTATAGAACAAATACTTTACCAGAGTGACGGAATTTTATGTAATTTCTAGCACGGTAAATGCATTTACGAAATTTTGACGTCAGAGAATGTGTCACAGATAGGCGTTACTCGGAAATGTTTTCGAACAAAACGTAACAACTACGGTTATATAGGGTCGGTCTTTTATTTTGGGAAATTGGTTTCGAAAAACTTTAGTTCACGACAATTTACGGTAAAGTGAGCACTTGAGCACACTTATTTAGATATATTTTCAACCTATTCTTGCATATCCGCCGAAGGAAAATGTAAACCATGCCGTGTGCTGTTTTTAAACATCGTGTGTGTGTGTATATATATATATATATATATATATATATATATATATATATATATATATATATATATATATATATATATATATAAACACACACACGCGCAGCGGGAAGATATTAATTGGCCGAACATAGATGATCTAAGGAAGGGTGACTTATGCAATTAATGCACAGAGCATTTCTTTTTGAGGAATCACCAGACGAAGTTCAGTGCCATCCTGTACGGCAATTTTTGTGCGTGTAAATTATCACTAAGGTTGATCATACCTCAATTAACTGGATAGGTTTTCAAATAACTTCTAAACTGAAAATAATATTATCATGATTACAATTGTGGTTGATTTACGAGTTATCATATTAATCGCCGTATTGAACCCTCTCACACAATAATATCTACTTATAAAGTACAATCATTGCAAAAACTACATAAACTTTATTATATTACTATATTTCTCACGCATACATAATAAAAATTTAAAAATTGCCTAACGTACATAAAAGTCGTTATTATGATACTAGACTTCACATACATTAGAAAGGCATACTTGCGGTTGTGAACCGTCGATGCTATGTACGAGTAGCTTTTTATGGCTAGCAATGTACTAAAACATGTAAATCGAGGAATATTCTTCACGATCCAATCGTCGGTCTGTTGTTAAAATGTCATGGTAAAGGTATGTAATTGGACTAAACGCTTCTTCGACAATGTAATAAAAGGCAGAACCACTGACTCAGATGTACAGTGACAAGGAAGACTGTGACACGGTTAAACAAAATTAGAATGATTGTGACGGTAATTAAACTCGGATACTCCCGAATGGAATCACTGCCTGCGTTGGAACTTGCGCAGACATTTTTAGACTAGCTAGTATGGGAGTTTTCTGAATAAATTATACAACGTGTACCTAAAACCTACCGGCAAACTCTAACAGGTGTTTGCTGAGGGGATAATAGAACGATTGATGCAGGGAACACTGAGATAGAAGTATGTTGAAGTTACCATACTTCTGTTAAAATAGGGACAACAAACTAGTTTGTTTCTCGGTACCATCTAAACAGTTCCTTCAATAATCTGTTCTGCAGAAGATACCATATGGTGTGTAAAAAACAACAAGGCTCTTTGTTTCTTCTACAGAACAGATTGTTGAAGTAACTGTCCAGAGTACATAGTACCGAGAAACAAACTAGTTTGTTGTCCCTATTTTAACAGAAGCATGGTACCTACAACTGTACTCTTTTATCAGTGAACCCATGGTGCAACTCTCATAGGAAGCGCTGCAGACGCTTCCAAAGTTTGAGAAAATACAAACAATTTTTTGTAATATTTAGAAAACTACTTGATTGACAGAAACAAAAATAGTTTTATCGAAAGCAACAATAACATGAAGGATTTGTACATTTAACATACCTCAATCATGTTGAAAGAGGGTGGCACTAACCCTATTTCTTTGAAAAATGTAAGTGACAGTGAAAAGTTGCTATTTTAGATCAAACATAATTAAATGGCTTTAAATTTTAAAAATAAACGTCTCTTTCAATGTGATTGATATGTGTTAAATATACGAATCCTTCACGTTATTATGACTTTCGATGAAACTATTTCGTAACCACATGTGTTTATGTCAAACAAGTAGTTTCCTAAATATTACAAATATATTAATATTTTTTCAAACTTTAGAATCGTCCGCAGCGCTTCCAATTTGATCTATTTTCACTCAGCCAATACATGTTAAAGTTTGTCGGTATGTTTTAGATACACGTTGTATGTCATTTACCTACCCTACTTCGTGATACTAAGTACTTCAGTAATAGAAATATATAACTTAATAATTTCAACTATGCATTGGTCCCTTAATGCCGAAAATACACATGCCTGCTCTCTATAGGTAAACTAGTGAACTCGGTTTACAGCTCCGACCAAATGTTGTGAATCCCGTACAGTTTATCACGATATTACGGTATATCACGATTTATGGTCAGTTTACCCTACTTAAAATATCACTAACTACCTTACATCTTTTCTGGTATGTTTGGTAATTCGGTACCTTCCGATTCAGGTAGACTTTACTTTCATCCGTATACATATTGTTTGAAAGCCGCGATGATAAAACAGAGTTTATTGTACAGATTTTAAATAAATCCAGAGTTATGATGCCCTGTAGTTATTTATCACGGGGAATCCGCACCAGTTTCATTAGCTGCCCGCCACAATGTTGTCCGCGCAGCTATTCCAAACGTCGCTGTAACCCGATCTGAGTGCTATATTTATGGGCAATTAACGTATTGGCAGATTCGCGTTCGTAGAAGAGAAACAATCTCCAGAGATAACACTACGTATAGAAAATCGACATGTTTGAATTTATGATAGGAGGCCGAAAATATTTAATAAATATTCTACCCTTACAATTCAGCTTAACACTGTTCTACAAATTTGTAATTATTTAAGTGTTCTCGTCCTGTTTGTAATCTCCACTGTCCAGTAGTGAGAATACCAACCTACTGTGCATGAGACCGAGTTTTACCGAAAGAAAACTTTTGTAGCAAATGTTCCCCGCCAAATTATTTTGTAGTAAACACAAACTAATATTTGGTGAACACAATTTTTCAGAGGTGCCAGCAAAATGTTTGGTGGTAGCAAAATAAAACGGGAAGGTCAGTACTAACAAACTATTTTTTGCTGCCACAAATTATTTTCTTCCTGTGAACTTATGTTTTGTTTATAGCTTCAAAGTTTCTAATTACGTTTGATTTAGTTTTAAGTTCCTTTCACTCTATTTTTAAACAGAATCAACAATACTGTAACAATTTTACTTTTCTGGGCGTAGCCAGGTTCGTTTAGGATGGAGGGCTTAAAAAATTAAATGACTTACTTAAATTAAATTTCTTAATTTATTACAATACTTAGAAAATACTCTAAATTAAGTATACAATACTTGTGAAACATCCTCTTCAAATAAACAAGTCTAATTTTCTACTCTAGTATTTAATTAGTAAATGTCTCTGTCAGATCAGTCCTCAGATCGCGTAATTCTCTGTGTAGAAAAATTTTACAATATAAAGCAACAGTCCAACAGTTTCGTCCACTTTCACACTTACTCTAACCTCTCCAAGAGAGCCACCGTCGTCCACACCTCCACAGTCTCTCCTTAATCTGCTGGTCTCGCCTCGTCACTCGCCACCCAGTCGGTCGTGCACACTCACCGGCTAAACGCCACAGTGCTCTCTCTCTCTCTCTCGCTGCTCACAGTGGGCTGGTATTTATAGTCGACTGTGACGACGCCCAGAATATTCCCAGAGCTCGCAAACAATGCTGGTTGACATAAGCTGAACTTTCAAGGTGTTGCGGTAACATTCAAACACACCCGGGCTGAATGCCGGTCAAGGGTGATTGACAGGTGCCCACCCATTCAAAAGGCCTGAGACATCAGCCAGACCCGAATGGTCCGCATCGCCAGGGGCGGAAATATGGGGGAGGAGGAGTGCAGTCCGCCGCCTCGTCGCTGGACTGGTGGTAGCGAGTAGGAGAGGGGGAGGAGGCATGACTCAACAGATCGCTCAACCCAATGTTATCGATAGCGCTGACTCGTTACCATATCTAGAACACAGGTTGTTATTATCCTGTAGGTTTTATAATAAGAAGTGAGTAATAGCCGAGTAAAGAAGCGAGTCGTTCATTCAGGGCCGAGATGGATAGAAGTCCTGGTATTCGCCGAGGGTAAGCTATGTTGCTTTGTCTACAGTGAAGGCGAATATCAGATATGAAGTATACCTCGTAACTCATTTTAGTCTACCTCTTTTCTGGTCTCTTATCTTTCTTTTCTCACCATTTAGTCGTTATCAATGCGATTTAAAATATTACTTTTATTTTTTGATAAAACATTTTTTTTTGAAATACCAAAACAATTATTCAATTCTGAAATGTTAACTCTTGGAGTTAAAAAAATCTCTTTTGTTATTGTTATATAATTAATTAGTTAGCTTGATCAGTGTAGGTCTCCCAAGGTAAATTGTTTTAATTTTGCTGAACTGTTTATTATTATTGTACTATTTAACATTTACCTGTTGCATTTATTCAGTTGAGTAATTTATTAGGTTTGACACTTTTCTTTTTTTATTGTAATTGTTATGCCTTATTTGAAAATACATTAAATAACTGGAGATGGTTTTCCTTTTATTTCGTACTTGAGTTTTTAAATAATAATCCAGTGCCTGTTTTCATTCTTAGTAAATCATTATACATAAATAAATATATTTTTTGAATTTCTAGTTCAAGTCATTTGGTATCTGAACAGCATACTGCATGGAGTTATTTGAAATAACTGAATAGTGTTACAGCGAAAATACAGCCTTGGTTGCAGTGTTGCCCTAACTATCATACTAACAAGATCCCGTGCCCCTTTTTACTCACTGTGGAACTGTTAATTACTTAACACGAGTGCTCCGAGCTATCCCCCCTCCCTCTTGTGATAAATGGTTAGAGTCACCAGGTAAAGCTTACAACCAAATGTTCTACGTAACAATATTGCAAAAATTTAGATTCACATTTCACTTTGTAGAAAACTAGTTTGATATAATGCTATATTAAAAATATGTCAGTTTAATAATCATAATAAAGGAATAACTATGTCGATACTCAAATAAAAGCCACTTTGTTATTAATACAACAATTTTCAGGTTTCAATTTTAAAATACCAAAACCTGAATAAGAAGTCGTTTAAATTCAGAAGGCAAAGGTTGCTGCGTTTGTTTTCATATTTTAGCAATTCTAGTCATGCTACTTAAAGCATGGAGAGCAAGAAGAAAATAGTAAGGCTGTAATTTATATACATATAAAAAAATTTCATTAAAAAAAGCTACGCAACAGGAACATATACAATTGATAAATGAATGTTGTTATGCAATACCAGTTTTGCACCTATTAACTTATTAATTATAAGTTTTACGAAAAATATGTTGCACTGTTCTCAGCTACGAAACAGTCTTAGAAAAAATAACTTTAGTCCCACATTCTGTTGTTCCAAATAATGAATTAATATGACTCATTCTCTTCTTGCAAGACTGTTTCAAAGCTGAGAACCTTTAAAAATAATTTACTCAAAACTAACAATTGGTGCATAACTGGCTGATGCATACTACCATGCAAATGTAAATACAAAATATCTGTGAAGATCATACGAAGCAATGAAAACAGAAACTAATATCCCTGTGAGAGGAACAAGACATCGCAAACAGGCAAAAATTCTCTAAATTAGAATTAGAAATATTCTCAATATTTCAATAAACTGCGAGATTTTTTACTGGCGTATATGTTGTTGTGTCAGTGTAGACTGTGAAAAGCAAGAAACCACAGATTGTGGTTCGTTACTTTTTCTGTTAGTGAAATCTCAGATTCAATCATTGAGTTTAATTCGCTGATTCAATATATAATTTTCTAAAGATTTCCGATGGGCTGTTTCTTCAAATTGAACCAGTTTAAATCACTGAAAAACTGTGAATAAAATTCACTGTATTTCAGTTTAGAGTGCACCAATTTAAGGCCACAGCTTCAGAACTGAGGGCATTAATGTAACGGATCTACTGTCAATCACTAGGGGTTGTGCATTAATGATTTGAGGGTTCACTTCAGCCAGCGGCTCCGGGGTTATTTAATTCATCAACAGCCCAACGGACAAAACGAGATAACGATATTTTTAAGAACAATGTGAAATCAAGAACAAAGAAATTTAGTGTCTTACCCAGTTGTTTCAACACTATAACAATCATGTTACTTATTGGTGTTATAATTTAAAAGTGGTTAATGAAACAAGTGCACTAATATTCGACTCATCATATATATATATTTTTTTTTATTTTAAAAGTCTTTGAAATATTAAACTCACCCAGAGAGCTAAACTGGGGTTATCAGTAAACAGATTACACATACCTAAATTACCGAAAATTCGAACGCAGAGATTCGTCGCCGCATACCGAAGAGATTCTTCCCCCTCTCCACAACAGTCAAGTGTTGTTCAAAACTTTGGATTGAGCGAACAGAAGCGGAATTCTTCCCCTGGCTGCCTGCCATCCGTTCCGACTTTAATTACCCGGTCTTCAGTCGCCCGCATTATAGAGACGATTAAACATCTGGAAACTCAACGACATTGAGGTTCCTTCGACACGAGTGCGCCGAGTCGTTGATTGCCGGCGTTATAAGACCAAATTAAAGCTACATTTTCGTATGAACACTAAAGATTTTCCTCAGATTCAGATGGCCTTAGGCTCGATTTATTTAAACTTTTATTGCTTTTTGTAACGCCATAGATTTAATGTTGAAATACCAAACCTTAAAGTGAGGGTGATTACAAATCTGAAAGACAAACTCACTTCCAAACGCGCTGAGCTGATGCCCATAGCTTATACGGGATTCAAACCAAGATTCTCATGGTACGAATGTACCGAACGAGATGACGCGTTATAGTAACAAGTTGGACTCGCATTAAGGAGGAACAAGGTTCGAGATCCAGCTCCAGCTATGTATTTCGATTTTCCATTGTTTTCCTGAAATCGCTCCAGGAGAATGCTGCGATAGTTCCATAACATAGGCCACGGTCACGGTCGTAGAAGAACAGGTCTGGACACTCGCCTATCTAACAATGTATTTTGCTTGACCGATTGTTGTTTGGCTGTAGTTCGTCAAGTTACCGAGTATGCCGTACTTTTTGGCGCTGTTTTCCGGGCGGTCGGACTCAAACTCCGTCCACATTTTTCCATTGTTAAATTTATAAAGTAAATAAATATTGCTGGAGCCTTTTCTTAAATTTGTGAGCAAAGAAAGTATTTCATAAATTGATAAAAAATACGTTTTGATAAATTGTTTATCTTAGCGGAAAGGAAGTGGGCGGAGTTTAGTCCGACCGCCGTAACATCAGCGCCAATAAAACACAATATTCTCGGTAACTTGGTGAACTACAGCCAAACAACAAGGGGGTCAAATATCCAGGCGAGTGTCCAGACCTGTTCTTCTA
>PNEQ01050169.1:0-10655 GCA_003012365.1 Medauroidea extradentata
TGTCTCAGAGTTCCAAATTACAACCATAGAAGTAGTGGTACTTTTGGTACAACTAATAAAGAAATGGACCTAGTTAAACGATGTGTTCTAATGTATAATAAATCATTTAGTGAGTTTGATCCCTTCATTGGAAGGAAAATCACATTCCAAAATTTAGCAAGACATTATAAAAGATGAATCTGTTTTTCTTTACAAACAGTTACACTCGCCCTAGGTTGGTTATAGATTATTATCGGGGTACATTGGCCCCTATTTTTGTTAATGTCTTTCCTTGTCCTGTTTTTTTTTTGTGTTAGTATTGTCGGTCCATGTGTTTGTGTTACTGTTCATTGTGTAATAATCCCATTTTTGTATGTCATTTGAAATGTTTTGTGTTTTTTGTTATGTCATTTGTAATGTTATATATGTTTTTTGTATGTGTCACTCTGTTATTGGCCTCGGCTGTTGAGTGGCACAAAAAATCGGTATAGTAAATAAATAAATATATATACATATATATACATATATATTATACATATATATACATATATATACATATATATTATACATATATATACATATATATACATATATATATACATATATATACATATATATACATATATACACATATATACACATATATACACATATATATGTATATATATACATATACATATTTATGCTCACATATTCATACATACACACATACATATATATGTATATATTTACATATATATGTATATATATGTGCATACACACACACACACACACATATATATATATGCAAACATATATATATATATATATATATATATATTCATATATCTACACACACATGTATATATATACATATGTATATATATTTATATATACATATGTATATATTTATATATACATATGTATATATTTATATATTCATATATTTACACATAAATACATATATATACATTTAAATATATATATGTACACACATATACATACATTTATACAGACATGTACATACATATGTTCAGACATATACATACATATGTATATATACACAGATATACATATGTATACATACATATATATAAACATAGATACACATACATATATAAACATGTACATACATATACACACATGTACACTCGGCCACAAAAAAAATGTCGCCTCTCTACAGGCCAGAAATTTGTTTTAAGTCCCATTTCGGGTATCTTTGGCAGCGTACAGAGGCACACATCGAAATCGCAACAACCCGACGAGCTCCTCACGACACTCTCGTACCGTTCTTGAGACGCAGGTTCGAATCCCGTCGATGGAATAGAAGTTTTTTTTTTACTTTTCCCTCAAAGAAACAATGTATTAAGAATGACAATATGTTCAAAATGAAATAAGTATATATCACGTATTTCATTCGTAATTATCAAAAACCTAAAATATGTAGTCAAGTTTATTCCTTTTATTACGTTATTAAAAACCCAAGATAATTGTTGTAAGTTTGCGAATCTAAGATATCCGTGTGGTATTCAGATAAGACCAAATTATTAACACAATATTTATTTAAAACAAAGAAGCCAAAGAGACTAATTGTCATAAGAACATTACCAATTATGAATTGTTCACACTGGCATTTTAATCGTTTAATAATACAAGAGAACGAGTAAACTTATAACGGGCTATATGACATTAAAATTGTCATAATGAGTAAACAATAAATTACCGATCATGTATATATTTATATTTTGTTGAACGGCTCACAATATCACTGTGTATATATAAAGAAGTGTTCTGACACACACACACTCACTCACTCATCAACGCACAGCCCAAATCGCTGGACCTAGAACCATGATTTTTTTTAAGGAACTTTCCACTTGCCCCGTAGGCACCCACTAAGAAAGGATTTTTTTAAATTCGATAATTAAGGGGGTGAAAAGGGGTTAAATGTGTTTTAAAAGAATTGTTGATAGCTCATTAAACGGGAATGCTATCATACATTTTTTAACTTCATAATATTGCCCATAGAAATGTATATTCGAAATTTTTTTCGATGTTGCGGAATTCGAAAATTAAGAGGGTGAAATGTCGTGAAATGTGTTTGTCATTAATCCGTGATTTCTTCTAAACCATTTCAGATAGTGAGGTGAGTTTTTTTTAAGGATGCTTAAGAAAATATCTAAAAATAATTTTTAAAATTTTTCGAAATTCATCCTTGAAAGCTCGTAAAAAAATAAAATGTGTTTTTTAATTAATCGCACTTATCTCTTAAACCAGTGAAAATATTGAAATGATTTTTGCTTTAAAATGAAATCTTACGTAAATATACAAAAAAAGTAATTTTAGGATTTTTCGAAATTCGTCCTTAAAGCTGTTAAAAAAATTAAATGTGATTTCAAATAATCATCTGTACCGCTTATACCACTTGAGATATCGAGATGATTTTTTGATAAGAATGAAGCTTATGTAAATATCTACAAATCAAATTCAGGTTTTTATGAAACTCGAAAATTAAGTAGGTGTAAAGCAGTAAAATGTTAAAGTCTCCCGAAAAAAGTGAATGATGACGGAGAAATAATTCAACAGTTGGTTCTTTTTGCCAACCTACTCATAAATAAAACCTATATGGACTCTAGCCGCTACATACGAAAGAATTATCACGACATGCCTTTAACATTCACTTAGGTATTGTATAAAGTTTGTGGTGCAGAAGGGGTGGGTTTACGGGTTCGTATTCCGTGCAAGACTTTGCGATGGGAATTACTGTGACATCATACGAGCATTTTGCGCGCGCTCTTTACACTGAGCTTAGACAGTTAATTATTATTCACTGTTATTGAGTACGCTAGCTGTTAAATGCCTTCATCGCATATTTTATCCAGAGTTACTGTTTACATTACATAATTTCACGCGGGCAAAGCCGCAGCCGGGCAGCTATTTAATCTTAATATATAAAATGAGGTGTCCTGACAAACTCATTCACTCACTCATCAACGCACAGCCCAAACCGCTGGACCTAGAACCATGACATTACGAGGGTAGTTTCAACTTGGCACGTAAGCACCCACTAAGAATGTATTTTCGAAATTCAATAATTAAAGGGTTTGAAAAGGTGTGACATGTGTTTCCGAATAAACGTCGATAGAGTTCGAACCCGACGGCCGATCATCGTGATTTTTACTTTAATATCACACTCATAAAAATGCATATTAGCCATTTTAAGGAATTTTTCGAAAATAAATGTTTAAGGAGGTGAAAAGACCTTAAATGTGTTACCGATTAACTATCGATATCTATCGAACCCTTCGAGAGAGAGTTGGTATTCACTTCAAAATGTTGCTTACGTAAATACCCAAAAAGTGGTTTTACGATTGTGTAAAATTCGACCCCCAAGCTTTAAAAACGGGCAAAATGTGTTATTTATGAATTGTCTATATTACTGAAACACAATTGACTATCGTCGTGATTTTTGCTTTAATAAGTTACGTATACAAATATCTATGACAGGACTCGAAGATGTTTCGATATTCTTTATTTAAGGGGGTGAAAATACATGAAATGTGTTTTCGATTATTTCTCTATATCTGTCGAAGCAATCAGTTTATCGAAGTGATCTTTGCTTTAGAATGATGCTTTTTAAAATATCCCATATACCATTAAATATATTATCAGAATTCGGCCCTAAAGATGTTAAAAAAGGGTAAAATGTACTTTCGATTCACAATCGATATATATCGATTCCATTGACTTTTATATAGCGACGTGATTTTTGTTTAAGATTGATGCTTACTCAAATACCTGAAAAATAATTTCACGAATTTTCGAAATTCCCCACCTAAGGTCATGAAAAGGGATGAAAAAATTATTAAATAAGTTTTTAATTAATCGTCGATATATCTTGAACCCAACGGGCTATTTTGTGTTCTTAACATCCAAGAGACACCAGTTAAGTATTCTAAAACGTGATTCAAGGGTTTTTCGATATTCACGCTCTTAGGAGTTGAAAAGACCTGTAATGTGTTTTAGATAAATCCTCGTTAGCTATCGGACCCATCGAGATATACAGTTAATTTTTATTTCAGGATAATGATCACAAAAATAATCGCAAAATAGTTTTTTTATTTTTAGAATTTCGAACTTTCAGTACTGTGCAGGGATCATTCGTGTTTTTTAATGTATGATCGATTTTGATTCGACTTAACCAGCTACCGTCATAATTGGCACTTAAATCGAATGCTTATACAAATGTCTAAGATGAGAAATCAAAATATTTCGAAATCCTACACCGAAAAGTTTGAAAAAGCACAACATTTGTTTTCCATCAGTCAATGATATCTATCTAACCCATAGAGATATTGAGGTGTCGTTCGCGTCAAAGTGATACTTACATAAGTATTTTTAAAAAAAATTATATGTAAGTTTTTTTACTTTATGAGATAACCTGATTATTAAGAATAAAATTAAGTTTGTGAACTTTCAACGCAGACGATCCGAAAAGCAAAGCACGACCAGCGAGAAATAAATTATACTGGAGTTCACGCTACAAAAACGTATCGATGCGTGGTGTTGTGCAATCTCTACGAGCCTAGGACATGAATATTTCCTTTTTTGAGTTAAATTTATTTTCATGAATTATTTCGACGTTACGTGACGCAGTTGTTTGTAGCTCAGGTCTACATTCCGGGAGGTTCTGGGCTCGAATTCCGTTAAAAGCTGCGTGCGAACGTTCAATTCTGACACACAAAAACTGCGAAGCAGATCCAATTATTGCAATTTGTATGTAGTCGTTGAAAAGGTTTAAAATGGATTATGCAGCTCGCTTTCCACTTAGGTCACTTGACAACACCAGCTCACATAATATATTATCTGACTAATTCCAAGGTTGGGGGACCAAATTCGTTTCCGCGAAACCTTTTCCCACCAAAATTGTCTAATGGCAAGTACAAGTAATTTTTTTTATTATGTAATAGAGGGCACCGTCACCAATGGTTATGCACAGGGTAAATCAGGCGTTTTTCGTTCGGTCAACATTTTATATTTAAGAGTCTACAACTACCCCAAACGTCAACTTTGCAGTGATATAAATAAAGCTCAGGTGAAGTCGCTGTTAGTGGCAGAGACAAACTTAAGACTGATTTTCGCGTGGTCAGTTATAGCTACTTATTCTGCTTTAGAATTAGCTCAACTTGCAGTTTTGTCGTTCTAACACTAGATGACTGAAGTACCAACCTGGTGTTCAAAGAGGTTTTGTCAATTAAATTAAATATTATCACTTATGAATAATACTCGTGAGTAAAGCCGCGGGGGACTGTTAGTAGAGAAATAAAGATGAATTAAAAACAAAGATGTTCTGCAATTAAAGTACGCTCAGCGAAGAAGACTGGATAAAGCTGTTTGTATTTGTTTTAATGATATACAGAGACTATAGTAACACCACGAATTAATACGTAAGTAAAAGTTAGTTACTCTTTTCTATAGTACACGCGGGCGAAGCCACAAAGGGACAGCATTTTGCATAATTTACTACAGCGTGTTGCGTTATTGCCCAAAAAATCAATTATCGGTGCTGATGATTCAAGACTTATAAATACCTTTGTTATATTTTTATGTAATGTTCAAATATCCTCTATTTGCAGCATAGTAGTCTGAATCAAATACACATGACAGTTCATAATTTATAATATTATTCAAGATTAACACTACAAAGTACGTGTTAGCTTTAAGTGGAATGATAAGATATTTATTTGTGTAAAATGCGATTAGAACGTTTATACAAAAAGTTGATGAAGGTATATATTTGGAATGTCAATTTTAATAACTTTTATTTCATAGGACCTCTTTGACAAATTAATTAAACATTATATGTTATATAGGTAACCTTCAAGGTTGGGTGTTTCTTTCATTGTGACTTAATCAATCATTCAAACCAACTATTAAAACGTCCAGTATCGCTTAACTTTAATAAACCGGGAACCCCTTGACATGCAAAGCAGATATTTTCACATGCGACAAATTACGAGATAACAGGTGCCAATGCCAGATAAGTAAAGACATTTGTGTTGTGTGTAACTTTGATACAAAACATACAAATGAAACACGCAAGAATACCTGTAAATTCAAAGTTGATTAAAATGTCACAGAACTGCTTTGTTCTCTAAACTAATCTTAACACACGTGTTCATTGATAAAATGCCTTACTCACTTGCACTGATCAGAAGTTCCATAATTGCCCTTACCTTTTGAAATATTGTTTGTTCAAGTATTTTTAATATATTAATTTAATGGATTGCACTTTTACTAAAACATGCAAGTGAAGTTTATTTAGACAGATTTAACTTGCTTTGTTTTATTAATTTAGTTTCAATTCAATTTGTGTATCATATGACAGTAGCTATTATTTTATATATATATATATATATATATTTATATATATATATATATATATATATATATATATATATATTTATATATATATATATATATATATATATATATAAACTTCTTACATGTTCATCTATGACAGTATATTTTGATATTATATTTAAGGAGCTTTGTTCGTAAAATGAGGAAATCTTACAACATATCAGAAGAATAAAGTAAAATTTTTGTAATGAATATTTACATTTCATTATTTCCTATGTTTGTTGACGAAAAGGTAAGTGGAAAACAATTCCCCCAATGATTAAAGCAACTAAAATGAACACCTAAATTAATTTTATTTATTAATACTGCAATGGGTTATGCTTTTGGCTACACTAATATTGTTTTATTACTTTCACTAAGTAGCTGTGTGAAACCCGAATAGTTACATTGTTTTATCGTAACGCTTGTATTTTAACTTTATTGTGGCTCGGCGATTTATAATTAAGATGCCACGGTTAATTAGATTTGCACGTTTGAAGCCAATGAGACTTTCTCACAAATTTTACTGAGTTCATCTATGTTATCAGCATGGAAAATTTAGCCCACAAAGGTGAATTTTTTACATTTGCAGGTGATTTCAAGTAACTATAGCCATTAGAAAATCTTACATTTGAAACGCTAGCGGAAACATTTTTTCACAAAATATCTGCATCTGTGACATCTTCCATGAGTACACCAGCCGGCACTTGGCGGGTCTGAAACACTTGAGTCTAGTTACTGGATCGGTGAACTGGCTTCGGAAATGTTCGGGCGCGTTCGGCCCACGTTCTGCGCATGCCTCACATGCCGCACACGCCACACGCCTTCTCCCAACCAGGTATCTAATCAATAGATGTTACGGAAATTTTGAAAACATTAAATGTGATATTAAAAGCCCTCTACTTATGCCGTCATTTGTCACTTATATTCACGAAGCAATGCTTACTTTGCCGTTTTTTTTTCTGTCGGAAGTTAAGCAATAAGTAATGAATTTCTATCGTTCGTCGGAAACAAGACTGTTGTAACTCATATTTGCCATTTTAGATAACTGCACGTACAAATGCAAAAATAAATAAGAAGTTTGGCCACTTATTCTTTCAGTGTCATATGATAATTGAGACTTTTACTTTATCAACCTGATTTTGGTCTTGTAATGTTTTTAGTACTTCCACGAAAACTTTGAGTGGTAACTGTATTGTTCCGGACACGTTATATATACAGAGTCACACACTAAGTAATCTACGTGGAATTTTTTATGCAGCAGAATTCTTAAAATAAGTTTTTTTCTATTTTAGTAATGAAAAAATTTTACATATGATAAACTATTAATTAAATGTAAATTATAGGGACCTAATTTGATATGCGTGAACTTTTTAAGACATAATATATATGTTTCGCGCGTTGGGGAAAGAAGCGAATCATCGATAAAGGCTATAAAAACGCGCGCACCTAGTGTACATCGCTCATATGTACAATATGCTAAACCACCACATACTGTTCTCGTCGTATTGCTGGAAATATATGAATTACTGTCTGAAAGTCTTTTCGTAGATGTCTCAGCAGTAGGTCCTCTGATACAGTTGTGTGGAAAAGCCGTTATTATCCATGCAAATGAACGCGGTAGTAGTATTTTCAAAATTGTACAATCACACTATATTGCCCTAAAATACATTTTCTTTTCACTAAATAACAATATATTTTATTTATTTTTAACACTATACGACGTAATTTAAACTATACGTGTTTATACGCCTATTGCAACAACTTTGGAGATAAGTTTTACCAACTTTTAAACCTGTTTGGCTTATTTAATAACAACATTGATTGTTGAAAACTCATGACATTTAAAACATTATGTCAGATGTAGGTCTAAGCTGGAATTGAGGCTCTTAAGCTGTACGGAAATCTCCCCAATAGCCTACAACAGGAATATACATTGTTGGACTTTTAAGGTTTTGCTTTAGTCTGGATTTTAAATACAAACAATGAATGTCAAACATTGTTTAATTTAATTGGTTCTAAAAATAATTAAAAAAGAGTTTTAAGTCATCTTGAAAACTAAACACTTCAAGTAATGTTATGAAACGTTACGTTGTAAAGCGAAGCGTGTGTGTATATGGATACCAAAACTGGGCATTCAGTACAGGAGCTGCATGATCCATTCGCGCCAGTCTCCTGCAGATGACTCATCGACTGGCGTACGGACAAGCAAACAAACCGTGAGAATCGGAAACATGATCTGCTGGTTAGCTTAGTGTAGATGCGTTCGCCTTGGTGTGAGTTACAGTATATGTGTTGATTTCCTGCTATGTTTGGCGAATCTGTATAACAAGGTAAGCCAAAATGGATTCCTTAAAATGTCATGTTTGCAGTAAGATTTTTAGTTCGAGGGGAAGTTTAAACAAGCATATAATCAACACACACAGTGGCGTTCAGTTCGAGTGTGAAGATTGCGGGTAAAGTGTTTAAAGTGTCCACTTTGCAAAGAAACGAGGTCTTCAAAATCAGATGTAGTGGAACATTACTTAGCACAACACGATATCGCGATACAGAGAGAAACGTTAGATTTCTCTAGTGAGGAGGAATTTTACAACTGGAAGCGGAAAACTGAGAAAGAACAAGTAAGCGAGCTTATCATCTCCCGTACTAAAACCACCCTTAAATCAGACTGTTCATCTAGAATGTCGTTCTTCCGCCACCGCGATGGCGATGTTAGATCTAGAGGGAAAAATATACGTCACACTAAACTAGCTGGGAGCAACAAAATTAATGGGCACTGTCCCGCCAAAATTGATGATGTTTTTCACCCACAGGGACATATTACAGTGCATTATTGTAAGACACAGTAGGCCACACTGCAGACTTAGGGCGTATGAGACTAACACAGGATGAAAAAAATTATATTGCTCGGCAGCTTGCAATGAAAGTTCCCTTCGATAAAATACTGGACAGCGTAAGATATTTAATCTGCAATAAAGACCTAGAACGCATAGATTTGCTTTCCAGAAAAGATCTTTTTAACATTGAACAGCAATATAATTTGAAGTCAGAGTCTTAACATTGAACAGCAATATAATTTGAAGTCAGAGTCTGTAAGGCACAACAATGATGCTATCAGTGTCGAAGCGTGGTATAAAGAAATTGAAGAATCGGGTGAGGTAATTATTTTGTACAAGCCTCAAGGTGTCATTTTAGATAGTCATCCACAGTTCCGTGCTGAGGATTTCGTTTTAATAATTATGAATGAAGCACAGAAAGACATGCTAAGGACACGCGGTAAACATTTCATTTGTTTCGACAGTACGCATGGTCTAAACAATTACGACTTTCAGTTAACTACCCTGCTTGTGATAGATGATATTAATCAAGGGTTCCCGTGCGCCTTTATGTTTTCGATTAGAGAAGACTCTGTGGTAGTTGACAATTTTGTGTCTGTGATAGCAGATGCTATCGAAACACCTATTGAGCCCAACGTTTTATGTCCGATATGGCAGAGTTGTTTTATAATGCCTGGGTCAAAATTATGCCACCTCCACGATTTCGCCTCTTCTATTCCTGGCACGTGGACCGCGCCTGCGGAAAAAACTTGCCCAGAATTAAAGGTCGTGAGAAGCAAGCGGAAACGTACAAGCTTCTTCGCACTTTATTAGAAGAAAGAGATGAAGAAGCATTTATCCGTATGTTTCCGCAAGTAATTGGAATAATGAAAAACGATGCAGACACTATTGATTTTGGTGTATACTTTGAGAGTACATAAAAGTCCTCGGTAAAATGTTGGGCTTATTGCTATCGACTTCATGCTGGGTTGAACACAAACATGCATTTAGAACGCATGCATGGAGTAATAAAGCGTACTTACATGGGTGGAAAAAAACCCAAACGACTGGATAGAGCACTGCATACCTTAATGCGCTTTGTCCGAGACAAGCTTTACGACCGACTTATTTACATCAACAGAGGGAAATTAACCACCAAAATTTCTGCCATTCGTCATCGGCACAAGGAATCAGTCAAACTATCCATAGAGGAGGTTCTATTCGATGGACGTATTTGGTCTATAGAATCAACAAGCCGAAACGAAATTTATGAAATCAGGCAGACTGACCAGCTACAGTGCAATTGCAACCTGCGTTGCGATGAATGTAAAGTCTGTATTCATGCTTTTCTATGCAGTTGTCCCGATTCTGCCATTAAATTTAATATGTGCAAACATATACATGCAATCAGACGAAATATGCACGAAAATCCTGCAGAAGAAAACAGCGAATCAGAAATGAATTTAGTTATTGAAGAAA
>PNEQ01050170.1:0-18029 GCA_003012365.1 Medauroidea extradentata
GCCGCAAGCCTGCTTCACACGGTCACGAATCTCGCCGCAAGCCTGCTTCACACGACTCACCATACATGTTTCTACTCATAAAATTCACATTTTTCGTGGAATTGTTTTGCGATTTTTTGACGGTTCCTCAAAAAGACTTCGCTATAACCGTGTTTTCGCTATTTCCGTGTTCGCTATGACGGGATTCTACTGTATATTGATTGAGAATTAAAAACTCATTTACCTTTTTATTACCTCTTTGGGCAGAATTTGGAAAATATATTCTAATGGTAATTTGGATATCTACATAAGCATTAATCTAAAGCAAAGAGCACTTTGATATCTCTATTGGTTTGATAGATATAGAGATAAATCAGAAACACATTTCACCTATTTCCTTGCCCCTAATTATTAAATTTCGAAATGTTTTGGAGTCCTGTCATAGTTATTTGTATACGTGATTCATGAAAAAATTTCTTTCCTCATTTTCACTGCTTGAGGGTCGAATTTCGAAAAATCCTACAACTACTTTTTGGGTGTCTACATAAACCAAATTTTGAAGTGAAAACCAAACCTTTATACTGAAGGATTCGATATACTGTATCTATAATTAATCAGAAACATATTTCAGGTTTTTTCACTCCCTTAAATGTTGAATTTCGAAGATTCATTAAATTGGTTAATATTGTATTTGCTGCCATGTAAGACGAGGTTTTTAAATATTTTTTGCCTTCAAAAATTTCTACTCGTCTTATATGAAGGTGTGAAAATTTTAGTAACCTAAAAACCATTTGAAACTTAAGTTGTAAGCAGTGGAGTTGTATGATGTTTCAAGGAATAGCATTTTCCGTGACAAATTAAAACAAGTGCCCCGTTTTTTTTAGTAAAATTTACGGCACAAAATTTTGATGAGCGTCATATTCGTAGCAAAGGCCACTTTTACCTTGCAGCGAACCGTGCGTCACTTGGCGATCGATGCAGCTGGAGTGCGTACCTAGATCCTATGTCTCGCCAGCCCACAACTCTCTCTCAGGCGGAGAAAACTAGGATCTAAGTTCGCATGCTTAGATCCTTTGTCTCACCAGCACAAAACTCTCGGGCAGATAAAACCAGGATCTAGGTACTGTACTGCACATTCATGTGTCTACTGTCAAGTGCTAGGCTGGCAGGCGATAACAGCGCACAGGAATGCGATGACCTTGCAAACAGCTGTTGTAGCCCGGCGTTGCCATATAGCGTATAGCGTGCCTTAGTCCGACACTCCCAAGTCGCGCACAGCTGCCTACAACTGATGATGTCGCCGGCCACGTGTGCCACCGCCATGCATTTCCTTGGCTCTTGGATGCCCGAAGGGCAGTAGTAGCCAATGTTATTGGTTTGTTCCAACAATGATGTTTATATAACGGTAATAAATGCATTAAAAATATTTAAAGTAAATTTTTTAATGTTTCTGACACAGGAAAAAAATATTTACTGTCTGGAATTTCAAAACCATCCCCCCCCCCCTAAATTCCCAAAAATTTTGTACATTGAAAGTACTTAGATGCTCAGTTAAGCCACCATGTCTTGTACGCACGAAATACAGAGAATCTTGGTGCACGCGTCATGCAGACTTGTGCGTAGATGCTTGGTTCAGCCGCCATATCTTGTAGGCACGAAACACAGATGATCTAGGTGTACGCACCGTGAAGACTTGTACCTAGATGCTCGGTTCTGCTGTCACGTCTTGTAGATACAAAATATGGAGGCTCTAGTTGTGCAAGTCGGCACGCCGAGTCTCTGATCGACGGACGTTTGCTACGGTCACATTTTGTAGATTCCACATTTTTACCAATCTGGCTAAGACGTTTATTCGCCGAAAGTGATCGCAAAACATGGTCCCTTGGTTAACGTCTTAACAGAATTTTACTGTATTGTGTCCCTTGAAAAACATGGGGTGCTGCCATAATTCGGGGTTTTTAAAATACTACTTGTAAGCCTTTCAATATAATGGTGCGGCCATTATGCGAGTAAATAAAGTATTTGTTACAGCAATATAAATGTGAACTACAGCCTTTTGAAAAGATCCTGCCACAACCCTTCTTAATGTCAGGGACTTTTCCATGACTGGTGTTCCTCCTGTTATATTTGTACATAATTTTTTACTCGTGTTTTCACAAAGAGTTTTACGAAGTGGCCTACTACATCATGCAACATTTTTAACATATTTTAAAAAATACCAATATTACACAGAAGAAGGAAACTGCAAGAAATATTTATTTACTGGCTTTGAGGTAAAGGGATCCTTTACAGCTTCTGGATCGAAGTTTAACTTGCCACCTTCCTCTGTGAACATCTTGCCACTTCCATGACCGAGCAGCTCGTGAAGGCCAACTTGAATCTGAAAATACCAAGAAACACTACTAGAGTACATAATGAACTTCACACAGCACATGCTTACCACACTTTCCTGTCAGCAAAATGCCTACCCCAGCCCTATGTATTAAACTGAAATACTAGTACTACAGTAAATCAACACAGTCAACTATCAATTAACTGCACACAGATGAAGCCAGACATGCAACCATATTTATATACTCAACACCCCGAGTTGGAAAGATAAGTAATGCAATAGAGAGGGCCACCCCTACAAATCAGAGCTTCTAGAATGTTTACCTTACTCTTCCCTCTCCACAAAGCCTTCTATGTTTCTGCGCAAGGTGGTGAATACCCAACCCAGTTCAGAAATAGAAGGACAAAAGAGGCGACAAACAGTTAGACCTCAATTTACGTTGTACTGCTTTACGACGTTCTGAATTATCATCCGCTAATGTTTGAGAACCCATGTTTCAATTTAAGTAATTGCTGATTAGAACAATGGAGATTACGATGCTCCGCATACATCTTTGGTTGTCTGGTTTAACCATTTCACCGTACAAAAATGAAGAATGTGTAAGTAGTTTTACATTTTACTTGTGCTACAAAGTGTAAGATACACGTGAGTCAGCCTATCTTGTCATACACTATGACAGTCGCTGTTCCCCTTCCCCTCCGTAGACTTCTGTGGCCCATGAGTCGCTGTGATAAGACTGTGTTAAGCAGAGTTTAAAACTTGCCATTGTCAACTTTATCAAGCTATTAATAAGTTTGTAGTACAGTATTAGTTCACTGGAATTTTTTAGATAGTTTCCAAACTGCCGAATTTAATTGCAAATTTAGTTATACAAAAAAAAAGATCAAAACACATGTCATGTCAACAAAAATTGAAGTTTTACTACGTTTAGACATAGGCGAGAGGGTTTGTTGACGTAAATAAAGCATTACGTGATTAATTATACGTTTTGTGACCTAGATAAGTCAATGCACCCTTGTTTCTAATGTTTTCACAATTGAATCGTGCGTTTGAAAAAGGCACCAAGTCAAAAATGGCTACTTTACAAGAGAGCAAAAAAAGTAAATAATTTCTGTATACTTGAACAAAAGTATTTATCAATTAATTTTACAATTAAGGACACTGTTAGAATTAAATACGAACTAACATTATCATTATTCAAATGTTGAATTAATTGTTTTATATTTTTTAACATTTTTGACTTAGTTCCTTTCTTCACTAAACATACAGCAATACCAATTCTGCTAGGTAAAGAAATCAAATCAACAGGTTTATAATAGTTTGTGGTAATGTTATTTGATATTAATGCTTATAAATTACATATACATGGCCATAATTATTATGTATACATCGTATTCAAGATATGCAGAAAACTGACCATATTAAAATCATTGTTTTTGTTTGTAGCAGTCGGATACCTGCGAAAACATTTTCCACACTATAACTCAAGTAAAACAACACAACACACTCACCTATGAACATTTTAGGAACAGATCTGTGGTGAACGAAACTAAGTCGGTGACTTAGTGCCGTTCTATGGAATATCATCAATGTCTAAACGCTGTTTCTCCCATATGCAGTAGGCTGACTTAGTTTTTTCCATCGCCAAACGATTGGGCTTGACCAATTTACTTTATTTTTAATAAAACCCAAAAATGGCCGATTTTGACTTAGTGCCTTTCTTAAATGCACTATTCAATTATAATATTTTTAAAATCAAAACAGGAGAAGATATCAAAAATCTGTTTGGCAGTTTTGTTACAAATTGTATTAGTATATTGGTTAATTTTTTTCAAGGCAGTTGTTAAAGCAAAATCAAAAACTAAGGCATTGCTGTATTCCATCTTGTAAGGCATTTGGCCATCCCACCCCAGCCTATTCTGAATTTATATATATTTTTTTTCTTTTTCCTCTTCATAACGTCTGTCTTTTGGCTTTAATTATTGTGATTAATAGTTATTAAAATCATTATTTTCATTGTTTGGTAATTTAAAATCCCCCGGCGTCAAATATAGGCAACTAACTTAGTGTAATTGTTTATTTTTCAAAGTCGCCTGGCGGTAATATTCTTGTGGCCGGCCTCCCTTATAGAGTGTTCTGTGATTTAGTGTGACATAATGAATAGAGTGCTTCATATAACAGCCATAGATGAAGCGCTGAAACATGGCTTCAAGTTTGTACAAGGACGGAAAAGTAAATATTTTATTTAAAATTCAAAGGACGTCTTATCATAAAATTGTAATTTTTCACTCTTGTTTATTTTTGTTTTCACGATGGGCCGAACCATTTAAATCTATTCTAATTAATTTAACTGTAGTCACGCCGACCGGCGCAGGTATTTACATGTCAGAATTTGTTAATAAGTAAAATTTATAGTAACTTTGTAATATTGTTAGTAACTTTGTTTAGTTATTTAAGTAAGAAAAACTTAATTTTTTTTTTATTGGAAGAATATTCATGTAATAAGTACAGAAATATTAATATTTAAGTACAAAGGCAAAGTATTCCCTCTGTAGGGATGGTTGGTCATCCTGGGGAACTTCCGCCGGGAGGCAGCAGCCGTGGCGCTGGACCTCGAGGCCTTTTTATTGTTGTGTGAGAAGCGGAGGCGTGCAGACGTGTCTCGGCGCGGGTCCGAGCTGCCGCGTGGTTAAGCAGAGTTGACTGTTAGTGATCTTCCAGTGGTGGACTGGGTATTTGGTCTCACCAAGAAGGGAATGGTTCTATTTTTTTTTTTGCTCTATTGTTTTATTTAGTCGGTCGGCCCCAACGTTGCTGTTGCCTGAAAGTGTATCAACACGAGCACGTGGCACCATTTTTGTATTATCAGTGAAGTAAATGTCGCAGAATTAACTCGGTGTTTTCGTTCTGCCCTCGTCTAGTAATGGACCTGTTCCGGGAATGCTAGCAACTAGTAGTATTCGTCTTTTGTTCACCGCACGAACCCACCCTAATTTAAAGAGATAAAGAGTACTCGGCTCTACCGACTGAGCAGAATCTACTTTATGTCCTGTGGCTCGGCCGTGGTAAAAGTAGGTGTGTGCTGGATGAGTCTTGAGGACGATTGAGGCCGCATACTCACCACGTGCAAGGCCGGATACGACCTTGTACCAGCACAATCTTATTGATAATTTCTTTCCTTTTCCATAGACAAAGACGGTTTCACATAGTCTCAAGTCACAGCAAACCAGCCCGTAGCAACTGGAATGGCTGGGCTGATTCCTTTATGTATTTACCTTTGCCACATAAATGTTTCTTTGACTCATTCATTGACAGCGTTAATGCATGGCAGTTTTAGTCATGTTTTGAACTATACATTTGACTTAAAGAATTATAAATATGTTTTTTCTACTCCTAATAAGCGTAGAAATTAAAATTTTTATGTGCTTAATTTTAAGTAAACGTAATTAGCTTCATTTGGATATGCTCTTGTGTGTCTGTTGGTTCTGGTAGTTCGGTGTTTGCAGATGATTTCGAATTTGAGTCGTTATTATTCAAAGCCTTTTTCGCCAATTTTTTGGAAAATTGTATGTGGATGTTATTATCAGTGTGTTTCAATGCTATATGCATATTTCTGAATGCATTTGTTTGCATATTAACCACTAAGTACCTAAATTTGAATTAAAATTTTGTGTAAATGACTAGTAATACCCGCCGATGTTTCGTCGTTTCGTGTGAAAACAACAGTTTGATTACTCCCAATGTACTAATTCACCAATTTCCAAGCTCCGCCAATACGTAGTAAAATAATATGTAGTACTTTATTTTTACATTTGTTGTAACTGCCCATACATCACACTATGTTTCAGTTGTGTTTCAGAAACGATTTTGAAACTTTACTATGTCTCGCCATACGTAACATTTTATTTCAATGTTTCACAGATATTTTAGAAATATTGCATTGCAATATTACAATCAGAATGTTTCAGCTACATTAGTTGAGACTTTTACCAACAATATATATTACATATTTCTCATTAAGCATTGCAGAAACATTTTAAAAGTAATGCAAAGTAACATTTCAATTTGAACGTTAAAATAGGTCTCTTGAAACATCAAGTTGAGATGTTCGCCGCAAATGATCGCTGAGTGTCATGTGACACTGCTGTTGTGGCAGAAATTTGTTGGTTGTTTTCAACTAGTAGCTATACAGCTAACATAGAGGAGCGGAAACGCTTCCAAAGTGAAGCCCAATTGAATGGCTGTTTAGACCCAAGAAAACATGTCGAACAGCAATGTGGCCAACAGTATGTTGCAAAATCTGTCGTATGTTCGCATAAAATCTGTTACTTTATAGCTCCACTATATTTCCGCTAAAAATAGAAAAAATTCCAATAATTATTGTAATGTATAGCTCTCGTCTCTTGACTAGATATAAGAGTCTATAATTTTAGCTAGGGTCAAAATACCACGTTCAATTGGGCTTCACCTCGGAGCCTTGGAAACTGCTGTTTCTGCCCCTCTATGTTTACTATATAGCTCGTTGGTTGTCTTGTATAAATATCAGTGGATGGTAGATTATTAACAGATTTGATTGTTGGGATTTTCGTTAGCAAATTTAATTGCTCTTTTTAGAAAAGGATAGTTATTAAGAAGTAAAATACTATAAATTACGAGTGTTTTTAAAGGTCTTTCATGCATAAAGGTAGCTTTTATTTTGTTTGTTTTTCAAGACACTGTGTGCTAACAAATATTTTATGGAACATAACAGATATTTTGCACTTGATCCAATTGTTTTTTTGTTCTTAAACGTGAATTGTGTTTATTTATTTATTTCATTCTTGTTTTTTTATTTCTATTATTGGAATATAGTTGATAAGGTGTACTTGTATTAAATCACCTACATTGGGGTTAGGTAGCCGTACTTTTCATGAGGCAGTGCTACGATAGAAATAACCAAAATCATATCCACAGCCATTGCTATAGTCATAACCACTGAAAATACGAAATTGTAGGGAATGAGGATGTTTAGCTTGCCAACTGGTAATTTTCCAATTTTAATCACAACCATTATAATTATTAAGAGAAGCAATTCATTTAAAAGACGTGAAGAATGCTTTCAGTAAAGCTCATGGACTAATTTGTGCTGTGCATTTCACACTTGATAATTTCTCTATTGAAAAATAGTGCTTAAAAGAAACATATAAATTAACTGCAACTTAAGTAAACAAAGTATGGCATAAATACCTGTGTCGCAACACACATGGACAAAGTCCAAGTTACTGGGATGTCGCCCAGTTGTCTGCCCATGCCATCCTAATAGCTCCTGTTAACGGAGATAGTATACTATGCACTTCTTGCTTATCATAAGAAAGGCTGGTGTCACCCCAGCTGTATGAGACAATACACGGTAGGTCTAGTGTGTTAGACACACATTATTTTAGGTTGTTGTAGTTACTGCTAAGGGAGGTATTTTCCTCCTTACTAGCTTTACATTGCAACCTCCAAAAATCCAGTGTCCAAGACACCTAACTCTTAAGATCTGCCTCCCCAACAATTTTAATTTCAATACGGTAGGTAATTGAAAATTGTGGATATCTTACACAAAACCTTGATCCTACTTTATAATTCAATTGTGTGATGTAAAAAATCACTTTTAAACTACTGTCATTCTCTGTTCAGTCTAACTTGAGTTTTGGAGTAAACAAATAACATTATATCATTGCACTTCACTAGCTTCTAATTGGCTGAATTTGTGAAGCGTGCCGACACAAATCTGTGTACTGTACATTTGGTATTATAGAAAACATTATACTATATATTAAAACAATATTGCGTAAAAATTTCTTACATGTTATCGACATACGAAAACGCAAATTACTACAAAAAAATCGTCTTCACATGAAATTACCATATATTTCAAAATTTATGTTATTGTTATTATTATTATCAGCATCATCAATACATTACTAACAATCAAAATATTCTTGTATAGACATAACAAAAATTAGGTACTCTTAGACAGAAACAAAGTCAACAAAACATTACTGTGATACTTAATAATTACCATCCTGTTGGATTATTTTCTACTTCGTTTGGAAAAATCACATTTGGTAAATCACCAAATACCTGCCGACATCATGTCACATATTTGTTTTGATTTATGAAGAATGTTATGTGAGATTTTTATTCGTGCTTTATAAACATCACCATATTTTTTTTAATAATGAACCCATATCCAAGTTTTGAAAACCTTGCAACATATTTTCACTGTTCACATCCAAAGTCACATAACCTCTAATCTGAAAGTATATGGACCATGGAACATCATTGACGTAAGGACAGAATAATTATAGATAAAAGAGTTTTGGTGTGAACGAACAGGAAAGGAAAATAGACAAATGGAATAAACCATTTGCAGTAGCCACAACACTGTGGTGTTAATGTCCAAAATGCTTTTGAGAAAATAAAATATTAGATTAATTTGTGATATTTCACACATATTTTTACGGCGGTAACTATAACTGAAGTAACTGTTTGGTATTTTCAGAGTATCACACATCTCTAAATACTGGCAAGTGTACCAAGAAACTCGTACGTTAACCAGTGCATCAATCGTTAAATAACTTGTGAATCAACTTAACTGAAGTTTTGTCCGCTAGCCATAATTATAGTAATAAACATTTAGCACCGTAGATTGTGTTTGCAATGTCTGTAATGTTAATAAAACTTTCTTATTAGGAGATGGAATAGTGAATTTATATGTACACGACAGATGTCAAAGATCTATTTCTTATGCCAGATCACAGTGCACTGCGGTCGGCAGCTAATGACCATGTTTGTTTGCTTTGTTTATTCTCAAATTCCGGTAAGAGTGAACGGAGAATACTTCATGTACACACACAAAAAAGCTTGCAATAATGCCACAAGCTAGATGTTGAATTCATGAAAACAGCTTTTATTTGTACAACAATGCTGCTTTTTATTTTGATACATTCAAGGTCCTCTGTTCCCATTGTTAAATTATATAAAAGTGTAACTTAGTGGCAAATAAAACTTACACATTCTGCTATAGTATTATGCAAACTTTTTTTGTGTTTTTAATGTGGACACACAAATCAACCTAATTAATTGTATGATTTATTTCAGGAAACTGGTACAGGCAGCACAGACATGACTGCATATTTTTCAAAGTGAATTGTTAAAAAAACTAAGCTTGTTTGTTTTACATTTATATTCTTATTCTTTAGATTCAGTTGCATCAAAATAATTTTTTTTTCACAGCAAGTTGTTTTTATGTAAGTAGAGTAGAACCCTCTTATTAAAATGTTCAGGGAACCTGAGAAAAAAAAGTGTTGTATAATGGAAGACTGTTTGAGCAGGAATAAATAATACTCCATAAGTTACGGTACTGTCAATGCCACAATTTTATGTAGAACCTGCAGGGGTGCAGTTAATTAGCCTGTATTAGACTAAACGTCAGTGCAGTTTATATGAAACATCATTCAAATAATTTAAAAAATATGAAGTGTAAGACTGGTTTTCCCATTTGTCTTCTGTACATTCAACATATTATCTTCAGAATCATCATCCTTAATATTGTTGTAACACACACTAGTAATGCTCTTCCAAACATTGATTTTTTTATCTGAAATGCTACCGTTATTAAAAACTTTGCTAGAGCTATGCTAAATCCAAAGCATTTTGCTTAAAGAAGAAATTGTGAGTCCGAGGATGAAATTGTTAAATGCAGGCAAATTTTATGTTCGACAATGTTTCAACAGGTAAACACGGTGTACCTTAATTTTTTTTAACTAAGATATCCCTTTTTATAGGATACCAAAATAACCAGACCTCTTTTAGTGCATTGTGGCATCCACCCCCATGCTATATTGACATAATCAGGAAAAAGGTAGTGTGCTTCTGGTCAAATGCACTGTGCACATGTGTGTGCCATTATGTAAAGCTTATTGTTTAATTATTTAGAGTCTGCATTAGCTCACATTTGTCGCAAGTCTTAAAAATCTATTAAAAATTTTACGTTGTAAATATTCAGATAATTCCAAGTGACTGTTACTGGGGCTATGAATTTATAATTCAGTGTATCATATAGTTTGTGTACAGACAAAAATTCACAGTATATTTGTAAGGTATGTATTTGTGTAGTGGAAAATAATTTGTCAAATAAAAATAAATAAAGTAGGAATCTGGATGGATACATATTTTGGTATAAAAGAGAATAAATGAATAATTTGTATTTAGAGTACCAGATATTCACAAAAAGGTTTTAGCAGTAGTTTATGTCTTCTCTGCTGTACATTTTTAAAATTACTGTTGGTATACATTCCAGAATAGGAATGACAATATATTTAATAATGTTGAAGGTATAAAAGGTAAACATGCAGGAGGGGGAAGGGTAGGTTCTTATAAAGCTACAGGTTTTTAGATGTTATAATGTGAAAAATAAGAAATGTCATTGATAAATATCAGTGTTCCAACTTGGTTGAGGGTAAGAATGGCTCACTTGGAAAAACAGATGATTTTACATTTAAAAAAATCAAAGTAAATTATGTAGAATGCAGCTCTACAGAAGAACACTGTTGTTGTACTAAATTTGTTAAAAAATATTTACAGTACAAATTCATATTGAACATTATAAGGTTTTTCTTTACTAACTTACAAGAGCACGATAAATGCAAAGATCATAGAATATGGGTCTTAAATATCTGGCGTGCAGGCCACATGTGGCCCTCAAAGGTCGTTGTCGTAACCTGCTGACCTTTTTAAAATAATTGTGACTTACATGAAAAAATTTTTTTAAATATATGTGTCCAAAACAGTATACATATTACACATTGTTATAATTTTGCAGTTGTCACTGGACCACGGGCATCACTCATATTGTGAATGTGGCCCACAATGTCTTCCAGGTTGAAGACCCCTGTCGTAGAAAGTTTCTGTATGGATCCTTGTTAAAATATTTAGTGGTAAGGAAATGCAATTTGTGCTTGGAGACCATAATAAAGTTATTAAAATAAGATTCTTGGATATCAATATTGCAATAACAACTACTTTAATTTATAAAATGTGTATATTGGAGGAAGGCAGTCTGGTAGTAGTATGATTACAAGATTCTGTTTTAAATGTGTTTTAAGAAAGCAAGTCAGTGTAGGTAATTTATTTGTATGCCCATCTGCTTTACTGGCTCAACAGTGACCACCTGCTGAAAAAGTACTGATCTGTCATGACCTAATATTCCTGAAACACTACATACATAAGGCTTTCAGGCTTGCTATTGGGCTCTTGATCGGTGGCAAGCACTTTTGGAATTCTCACTCTACCTCCTTTTCCTGACTTTCCAGGAACTAACTTCTGCATCATTACACTGCAATTTTCCATAACTGATCTATATATTTATATGAAACATAACACTCAATATATATGTAACATTTTACTAAAATGTATCTGAAATATTTTATGTAATAGCTAGAGAATCACTCGCGTGCAGTAAAAAATTATCTGCAACTAATGAGAGTCGAGATAATTCAGACAGTAGAGCTTACTTATACTCTATGCATTGACTATAGATAGTTTATTGTGTGTGCACTTATTGTGACTCCAACTTAGCTCTGTATTGCATAAATTTACAATAATGGTACAGGTAACATGAAACTTGGTAATGGTTTGAAATGGAAGCCATCAGATTCTGATGCAGAACTTTCAGAATGATCATGCGTCACAACGTACTCATGTAAGTATTTAATTTTCATTTTATTGGTATAAATTCATATCAATTAATATTAAATCATTTAAAAATTCTAAAAAAAAAAAATTGCAAAATTATTTAAATATTTATATATCATTTTACCTATCTTGAGAGGAACTACTCATTATTTAAATCAGAAACTTAAGTTTTTATTAAACCTAAAATAAACTAGAAAAAAAATTGAACTTTCGCCACAAAAATTATGACTCGTGTAGTTCGGAAAATTGCCAGTAGTCGCGGTAGTATCTGCAGTGCGCCGAAGTATTCCAGTGTCCCATTCATAAATGGCAGCACATATAGTAGTGTTTGATGGAACCTCTCAATAACATTGACTTACCAGTCTCCCCGTACATATTGTCTCTGCAGCAGACAAAACAAAAATGAAACTATAAATGTGTATTTACACAGTCATAGAGGTCATAAACTCATAAACATACAGTACTGCCCACTGAAAATGAACACTTTCAAGTTATACTTGTTCACTAAATTAAAACACTTGTGCAGGGACAGCAACTTCCTTGAAGTACTAGAGACTGACTGATCTCCGGTTCCTGCCACTGTGTGCCTCTGGACTTATTTGAATCCTACGCCAAGGATATGACGTCAGCCGCCGGTCTCGCACTGTGATGTCTGGATCTGTGTAGTGCGCATGCCTCGCCACTTCGCCAGAGCTCGGGTGTCTTCGGTAGTCTTCGTGTCTCCACCTTTGGCCGGCCTTCCCTCCCTCCTTCCCAGCTTCTGCCTTAGCGCCTTGCCGTCTTGTGCTCGTCACTCTTTCCCCAGCGCTTCGAGGAGTAGGTTGTGGCTCTCTCGCCATCACCTCAACGCCTGCCCGATCGTTTTTCTTTGGTAACTGTTTACTTTAGGGTCGTTCTTCCGTGTTACGGTTAGATAATTCGCGTGTCCACCCTTTGTTGGTTTTGTGCTTAATATTTCTGTGTGTGTTTAGTTTTTGCTTACTTCTTCACCTTTCTATTATTCTACTTGGCTGAGCGGACTTTGATGTGGTGGGCGAGAAACGAGAGTCGAGGTATTTAATTTTCCATTTGAACTGTATTATGCTCCTTTCGGTGTTTTTTGGATAAGGCTTACGAGCCCTCATTTATTTGTTAAGGGCTTTGAGCCCGTTTTGCTTGTGTTTTAATAACGATTTTGTGTAATTTGTAACGTTTGTCATCAGTGCACATTGACGTAAATACATATGTCAAACCATGCCACGATTACGTTTGTTTCTAGTAGATGTTGTCATTCCCACTCCTATTTAATGTGTGTGTTTGTCTGTGCTCTTTTGTGTACTCCCTTGGAATAGTCGTACCTTGTACACCCCGGGATTAGCCCGGTTAGACCAGGCTTTCAGGCGTAGGTCTGATAGATCGTAGTCTGGTTAACTAGTGCCTTGGACGGGCACACATTTATACGAGCAGTTACTTATTGCACCAGTCACTACTGAAAAGTTAGTTCAATGGGAAAGGGCAATTCTTGGCGACCAGTCGTACAAACTCTCCAAGCGGTGTTCGAACATTTACCACAAGAATCACACCATCTTGACCAGAATGCACGTTCTGAGAATTGTAATGTACAATAATTAACTTCGACAGGTGACTTTGCTTGGGTAACATAATTGAGTACTTTGCATTCTCCATCAGTGATGAATGATGAAGTCTGCCGCCCAATCTGACAACCTCACCCGAATCTGGGAATGGCATCAATGATTTTGTATTCTTGGGACAGATGCGGTTATTTGATAGGGCCAACAGCTCTGTCTTGAAGTGGAATGACCGACCATGATTGATCACTATTGTTAATGCACCCTGCAATTATTTTTGTGTCAGGAAAATAATGTTAGTATAGACTATCTTCAGGCATGCTGACTTTACCTCACTATGGCGAATCACTAATGTGGTTGCGGCAGGTGGCTTCAGCTCTTGCAGGGACTGTTGACTGAGTTCAGGATAAGCTGACCAATGATCTCGCTTAGATAATAGCCAAGGAGGATCCGTGAACCAAAGATTATGTGCAATAAACTGTTGAGGAGTTGCCCCTCTGGGTGCAACATCAGCGGGATTACTCTCACATGGGACATGTTTCCATGCATTAGTTGGTATAGCACTCAAAATATCTTACACTTGATTGACAACGAAGGTATTCAACTAGAGCGGTGATAGATGTAAGCATGTTAAAACTACAGTTGAACCTGTCCATGCACGACATTCCCACTTGGTTATCATGTCTTCATACAGTGGAACCTCGTTAATACAAACCCTGTTAATACAAAGTTCTCATTAATAAAAAGTGAATTTCTTTCCCCCTGGAAATGAGAGGAGAGATTAAATATTGACTTTAATGCTCAATAAAAAGTTCCCTTATGCATAAAGCAAAGTAATGTCATGTTCAGTGGTTAAAAGAAGCCGTTTTAGTGGTACGCAAGTTTGTATTTTGGAACTAAACATCATGAAAATATAATTACAGAACTTTTTGAGCATTTTCCATTCCAGTTCGTCCAAACTAAAATTCCTTGAGCTATTTCATTCCGTCCTCGCGTCAGTTTATGTTTACATCGCTTTCGGATTAGGTTATGTGACGCTGCACGTGAACAGTGAAAATGTCTTGCATGGTTTTCAAAACATGAATATATTTCTTCATTACTAAACAAACTGCGGTGATGTTTATAAGGCAAGAATAGAAATCTCGCTTAACATTCTTTACAAAAAAAAAAAATATGTTGGGAATTATTGACAGATTGTTTGATGATTTATAAAATGTCATTTTTTCCAAAACTAAGAACAAAATAATCAAGGAGGACTTTACAGTAAGTTTAATCATTCATTTAGTTGATTACAACTTTTTTTCTGCACGTAGTACCAAATTTTTTTATGTTAGTACCAGAATATTTGAAAACGATCGTTAGTCACGGCTTGTTTAATTTTGAAATATCCTGTAATTGCACATGATGTCAATTAAGTGTTGAAAAGACCTTGAACGTGTTTTTTAGATAAACCCTCGATATTTATCGAACCCGTCGAGATATACAATTAATTTTTGCTTCAGAATGATGATTACAGAAATTATCGCAAAACGGTTTCAGATTTTTCGAAATTTGATTTCTCAATACTGTGCAGGGGTGATGTGTTTTTTTAGTAAATGATCGATTTTGATTCAAATGAACGGGCTAATGTGTGATTTACACTTCAGTTGGATACTTATACAAATGTCTAAGATGTAAATTTAAAATATTTCGAAATTCGAAACCCAAAAGGGTGAAAAAGCACAAAATATTTTCCATCAACCCACGATATCTATCAAACCAGTAGCGATATTGAGGTGTTGTTGGCGTCAGAGTGATGCTTACATAAATGTTTTAAAAAATATGTATGTAATTTTTTTTCTTTATAAGAAACGTGATTATTAAGAATAAAACTTAGTTGGTCAATAATCAAGGCAGACGATCTGAAAAGCAGGAACGAGCAGCGAGAAACAACCTATACAGGAGTTTCACTCTACAGTAAACTATCGAGACGTGGTGTTGTACAACCTCTATGAGCCCAGGACACATATATATATATATATATATATATATATATATATATTTTTTTTTTAAATAAATTTTATTTTCATGAATTATTTCGACGTTACGTGGCGCAGTTGTTTGTTACTCAGGTCTAAATTCCGGGAGGTTCTGGGCTCGAATTCCGTTAAAAGCTGCGTGCGAACATTCAATTCTGACAAACAAAAACTACAAGGCAGATCAAATTAGTGCAATTTACATGTAGTCTTTAAAAGAGGTAAAATTGCAGTTCGCTTTCCACTTAGGTTCCTCTACAATATCAGCTGACATATCGTCGGTATACTGCCAAAAGTGATTACGTCATAAATGCTATTTTGTTTAAAAACAGTATTAAAGTGTAGATATTAAATAAAAATCTGTATATTACTATACTGTGACACAACAGTACGAAACGACGACTTTAAACTCGGGAAATTGTTAGTGAACAACAAATACATATTCCTAGCATTTTTATAATTTTATCTCATTTCGACTTGGTCTCTTTTGACAGTAAAACGACAATATATCATCTCACTAATCTCAGGTTTGGGGCACCAAATACGTTTCCGCGAAACCTTTACCCTCTGAAACTTTGTAATGTCAATAAAGTTAAAGTGAATATTTTGAAAATATATAATTGAGGGCACCATCCCCAATGGTTGTGCACAGGGTAAACAGATGTTTCTCATTCGATTAATCTCTTACCTTAGGTGTCTGTAATTATCCCACATCGTCAAATAGGCAGGGCTATAAATAAAACCCAGGCGAAGTCACTGTTAGTGGCAGGGACAAACTTAAGTCTGCTTTTCGCGTGGACAGCTATAGCTACTTATCCTGCTGCAGAATTAGTTCAACTAGCCGCTTGGACATTCTAACAGTTGATGACTGAAGTACCGATCTTGTGTACAAAGAGGTTTTTAAATTAAAGTAAATATTATCAGTTACGAATCATGCTCGCGAGCAAAGCCGCGGGGGACTGCTAGTATATTATATATATATATATATATATATATATATATATATATATATATATATATATATATATATATATATAGAGAGAGAGAGAGAGAGAGAGAGAGAGAACTCTATAGACCTACATGTTTATCAGTCTTTTAAATCTCTGTCTGTCCTTCACTCCAACCCATTTCCTTGACCTTCATTACAGCTGGTCTTTATTAACTACTTTCCTCCTCTTGGTCCTGTCCTGCCTTCTGCCTTCTCCACCTAGGGCCTACCCTAACCTCTCTCGTTGCTCTTCTTTCACCTTCACCAATTCCTGCACCTCAGCTGCAACAGACGCATCCCACTCTACCGCTGCATATTCCAGCTTTGAAACCAAGCCATTTTGCTGCATTTATAGTCTTGTGAAATGAGTTACATGTATTAGCTAACTGCAGATAGATACAAAAAATAACTAATATATTTCACAGTATATGTACTTGCGAACAATTTTACACAAGAGCAAATACTGTAAAATAAAAAATATAGCACATCTTATGGACTGCAATATGATTTCCTTATAGGCCTACAACAGTTGTTCTGTTAATATCGGTGATTACTTTCATATAGGCTTATTACAGATACGTAACAAACAAAATACTTGAACATCACAATCATGTGGTCCTTTGCAGGGTTCAAAAGAGGTACACAATATTAATTCATTAAAATATGAAAAGTGGTTTCTGCTTATTATGTAACACCAATGCGGTTCTAAATCATCCTTTTACTTTTAAAATTTCCAACTAGCATCACATTCTGACAAAAATCATGACCCTCTTGCTGATGTGAAGTAGCCATTGAAAACTGATATTGTGGTGGCACTATTCTCCTTCACACACATACCACGTGCTCGTTGTACCTACGCTGACCACGTGCTCGCACAAACGCGCCCTCTGATTCACCCGTCGTATATTGCTGGATTCTGTATGTCCTCGGCTAGCTGAAAGTTCAGTGATAGAGTTACGAGCTCTTACCTCAGTGTCGTGGGTACGAGGAGAGAAGAGCGAAAATCACCAAATATAAATACTGTTAGACGCACCCTGGGATTACTATTACCAGTAAATGATGAAAGTACAATTTAGTAGCACGATGTTTATTGAATACTCAGATTCCATCTACGCAACACAGTTACAAATCCCTGTACAATACACGCGGTGGGCTCTCACCTCAAAAACCAACTCTCAAGTTATACTGTAAAAAAAAAATATATATCTAAATTCGGAACAAAATGAATTAGATGCGCAGCCCGATGGCTCACGTTACCAAAAAGAAAGGTGCTGTAGCCCCGATGTTAAAGGATCTCCATGGCACGTGTGCCCGCGGGAGCTCTCCCCGCACACGTCCGATCACTTCGACAGTCAGATAGCTAAGGCCGGGAAGCTGAGCTCCCAGCATCCTCCTCACTCTTCACAGGAAGTGCCCACAGATGG
>PNEQ01050171.1:0-18032 GCA_003012365.1 Medauroidea extradentata
ACAGGAGTAATTGTGTGCATAACTAATTGTGTTGTGAGAGTTCTAGTTGATTACTGTTTTGTGTATTTCGTAGCTTTGTGAGCTATTAAATCCAGTACTTAATTTAACTCTTTTATTTGTAATTATAAGACCTCTATCCCAAAGTACTCATGGGAATTGCCCACATATAAAGTTTGTGCTCTCAAACTTGTAACAATATTAATTGGACGAGGGGAACCAATCCACAACTGAGATATTCCAGGTCATAGTTTACTGCACGCATCTGAACTTTATATAAACCACTTTTTCTGGGCTCTCCAGTAAAACATGTATCAAGTACATTGATTAGTTTCTTAGCCAACAAAACATGCGCGCATACTTAGTTGGGAATGCAGTGTACCATAATTGTCGAGTGTCTACCGCTATCGTGATAACACGTACGAAGCATTCACACAATATTGTTTTCATGACGCTGCTGGCCATTGGTTAGAAATAACACCTCGAGCCAGTTAGCTGGCAGCGTGACGTAACTATAACTGGTAGCAAGTGTTCAGTATATAACTCGGGTAAGAGTAAATGTCAAATGCCCAGCAGTGTACGCGCCACTCCGGCGCATGGCTCGCCCCCGCCCTCCCAATCATACTTCCCCTCACTTCCAGCCACCCCTAATGTTGCACTATAGGGAACGATAAGTAGGCCTAGCATTGGTAAAACACGCGCTTCGTGTTCGGTAAGGTACGGGTTCAAATATAGGCCCGGCCATGTCTGTTTCCCCGAGTTTAATATATATAATATATATATTAACGCAAAATAATACATACCTCAAAAATAAATTCTTACAGTTTTAACACCTTTATATCATCATTTGTATCTGAATTTTTCCGTTTCAATACACCAAACGGATTTTTAGATTTTTTCCCCCTGAAATATCACATATTTTGTGTCAAAACAAGCCAAAAATGAAGTAAAATAACGGTACAATATTAAAAAAAAAAAAAAAAGCGCTCTGGCAAAATTGTGTATCGTATGATTGTACACAGTTTCTAAATTTTTCAAATAATTTGGTTAAAAAAAGGCGAGATATTTGCAATTATTTGAAATAAATGAATGAAATTTCATGGCTTTAAGTACGTTCACGTGGCAAAAATGCGTAATTTCATGGCTTTAAGTACGTTCACGTGGCAAAAATGCGTAATTTTATATTTGTATGGCGTAGAGTTCGTTTTGTAGACGTTACTTGTGACGTTTTCCGCTCTTGAACTTTTTTAGCACTCGGTCTTCCCATAGGGACACGGCAAAGTCGAAGTTTTGGAAGTTACATGAACTTAGCAATAAAAAAACCCAGTGACTTATTCAAATAAAATAATTTACACTGAAATAATATGTTATGGTTCATATGCTAACAGATTTAAAAACTTAAAACGTAATTCCTTCGTTTTTTAATCCGAAAATTATGACATTTTACACATTTTACATTTTCGGTAATTTTTAAAAAAGACGAAATCAGTTTGTTGAGTGGTATATGGCCCATACTATCTAATTTCAGCGTAAATTATTTCATTCAAGTACGTCACTTGTTTTTTTTTCTATGCTCCCGTAACTTGTAAATTCTATTACTGGCATGACGTTGGGAGCAAAACTATGAGCACTGAAAAAATGTCACAAGTAGCGTGCATAAAACGAACACAATGTCGTGTAAATATAAAGGTATGAATCTTAACCACGTGAACACATTTAAATATTTGTATGATATACTGTTAGTTTCGTAGACGTTACTCGAGACTACATTTTCATCTTACAACATCAAAACTTACAGTAGTAGTAATACAAGTAAGATATCTATAGGCTATTCGGGATAAATTGAGCACTAAATATTCAACCTTTGAAAAATATCACTAACTGTTACTGCGTATAATTTTAACATTGACTATATATAGTTGCCTTACTACTTGTAAGGTTGGCAGCGAAATTACGCAATATAGTCCCGTGTGTTTTCCTATATAAATTCAACAATACAGAAACAATATCAACCAAAATCGACAAAATTTTATTTTATATAATTAATATTTTTTTATTAAACTGTATAGATTCATACTGACTACACAATTTATCTTAGGGGCGCAAAACATTAAGTGACGTGTCTAGAGAGGTTAGACATGTCCCTTCGTCAGCCGTTACGCGCGGAAAGATACGAAGTGGCTGAAAATAGAACTTTAGAAGGGATTTTTTTAGTGCTCACTTCATCCCGAATAACCTATATGGAACGCAAGAGGGGACTGCCTTCAAGCAGTGTTGTCAACATTGTGCTCGTAAAACGTCGTCTTACAAAATGTTGCCTCTTACATTCGTATCTCAAATTTAGCTCTGGATTGGTGGTGTACTTGTTAGGCGTTCGTGTGTGGACATCCTGTCTGTCTCTCTCCCTCTCTCTCTCTCCCTCTCTTAAAAAGGAACTGTTGAAGGGCCTGTATGACGGTGTCACTGTCAGCATTAGTGATTGAGTGAGGGAGACATTTTGGTCAGCGCTTAACATCGAGGTCTTCAGCGCTGATGAGAGGTGACATGAGGCGAGTATGGAGTAGTGTCGGAATGTAAGAGCGGAGGAAACGGGAGATCCCTGAGAAAACCCGCCGACCAGCGGTATCGTCCGGGAATCGAACCCGGATCGCCTTGGTGGGTGGCGAGTGGTCTGGCCACTCGGCCACCGCGGCCCCATAGTGATTGAGAGATAGCTAACCATAGCCGGAGTCCGAACCGCGTGGTAACTAGTCTACGTCGTCTCGTCGGGCGAGTATTGATCTGGCCGACTGCTCCCAGATGACTAGCTGGACCCAGGAAGCTGGACGACACACTGGGCCCGTCGGACGCGTCACCTCACATCGTGTAAGTAAACAACATCAAACAAATTGGTCACAAATGAAGGGATATTTGTTTTAATGGTAAAATAATCACAATTACTTCCTGCTCGCTTGCTAGCGGATAACTATACAAGTGACGGCAGTAAGAACCTATCTACAAGAGGCCGTGTATTCCAGTATGGCATTATTAGAGACTTGTATATATCGCGAAATAATTTAAGAAGACGTTGGATTTCAAACTTCTGCACATGTTCAATATTTTCCTAGTGGTTCATTGCTACTGGTTCACAGTCCTCACTCTGTGTAAATCAATTGGGTTGAAGGAGGCGGGGTTGCCAGGGAATTCCCCTTCATATAATTCTTTCCCCTGGCTCATATCATGGAAATTCTCACCCTACCAAGAAAAGTGGTCCCCCCCCCCCTAAATTTATGACATTATTTAAATTTATCACTCCTGATATCATATATGTGTAAATATATTACAGAAGACTTCGGATTCGATGAATTTGTCTTTGTAAAATCCTTCACACTCAAAACAAATTTTCTCTGAAGAAAAGCTATATACGTTGTATTTAGGTACGAAAATCAAGTTTTAACAGTGTGTTCTTTCCGTAGATAAACATATTGTGAATCAGTTTAGCCGTTTCGCGTAGAAAAGAATAGGTGCAGCACGCTACAACATCGTTCATATGACAGGTGTTTGACCCCCTTAATAATGAATCGAACAAAATGTACTAAAACGTCAAAGATGAGGAACAAAGTAGGGCAAAAAAATAAACAAGAATACTTTGAACGTCTGGGAACTAACTTCATTGGCTTCCCCTTTACAACTGACCTAGGGGCCTAGAAGTGGGAGTAGGGCGGAGAGTATTGTTTGACCTTGGCCGTGACCTTGGTCAGGGAGGCCACATTGGGTGGCTGACAGCGCTGCGGGTCGCAAATTCAATTCCACCCGTGACTCGCGCGGCGGTTACACGTACGTGGGGATAATAATATGAGTAACCTGGCCGGTAAAGGTATTTGATCACTATAACGACTGACAAGTGACAGCCGCTCTCTGGCGCGTAACGTATTGCGGAAAGTATTTTATCTTGTGTACCTGGGGCCGCGGTGGTCGAATGGTCAGGACCTTCGCCTCTCACCAAGGCAATCCGGGTTCGATTCCCGGCAGGGCTGGTCCCAGGATTTTCGCTTGCACGTGCATAAACACATTGTATACACTGGACTCGTACAAGGAAGATAACTGTCGCCCCTATCCCGAAGTAGGTAGCAAGTCCTTGTATGCCAACTGGTCATTCACATGAACACTTTCATTACAAATCGGGATGTACATAGGGGCGCCATTTATGAGAGGGAGGTGCAAATGTCCCCCCCCCTCCCCCAAGAGTTTATAACGAAAACTGTATCAAACGTATTCGTGTACGTAGGCACATAAAACTGAAGTGTTATTATTAACGTTTATAATTGTACACAAATGCTTACTTAACAATAAAATATCATACTTAAGCCATTGTAAGTTAAGCAGATAATTGCAATAATTGTTTCGTTTAAAAATAACAAATCTTGCTCTCTCCCCTCCAAATCCTCGGGACAAACCTGAAACGACGGCCCTGGATGCAGAATGTGTACACTGAAGTAGTACCAGAAAGATGGCAATGTGAACTAGGCTAGAGTGTGTAGAGGCAGAGGACAACCAGCCCGCCAGAGACACTGCGTGCACGGCCAATTAGAAGTGGAAATAGCCAGGCTTACAACACCACTGTGCGGTTCTGCCAGGCAGGCGGGCGCCATTGTCGTCTTGCGCAACTACCCCTCCCCCTGCCTTCCTTTCGCTTATAACACTAGACCACAGTCGCGCACACGTGTACATAGCCTCTGTAGTCAACAACACACACACTCTCCCTGCCTGCTGCATGAACTACCTACACACTACATCCACACATCTTAGTACAGGTGGTTCTGGATAATGTGAGCTCTCATAAAAACCCTTCTAAAGTTCTATTATTCGTATCTTTCCGCGCGTAACTGATTACTACAGGACGTGACTAACCTCTCTGGACATGTCACTTTTCCTCTAGATGCGATGATATTTTCCCAAAAACATTTCAACACCGGCAGAGTTGTAGTGAGTGCGTGGAATGCGATGTACGACATGCGTGCAGAGATAGAGAGAGTTGCTAGGAGACACCTCGCTGCAGTGGAATGCAGTGATGGTTGTGCCCGCCACTCTCTGGTCGGAAATAGCGTCCCACCATCACCCAGATCTCCTGCCCAGCCTGTTCTGCTCGTCCAGCAAGCCCACTGCTTGTATTTGGCCCTAACTCACTCACTCATCAGCACCCACTAACATGGCGGTTTTCGAAATTCGAAAATTAAGATACCTCCCTAGATACGCTGTGTTTGTGTGTGTGGGGCAGGAGCGGTAAGGTTGTCGTCGACCTGTGAATGTAATGTATTATCGCCTCTCCGTGCAAGCCACTCAGCTGGCATGCAGTGCTTTACTATTATATTTTTTATGTGTGGACATCTTAGTTCAAAGTATAATGCTTGGTTGAGTGGTTGTGTTCTTCGAATGCAGTTGTTGGTTGTTATTTTTCCAGATACGGCAGTCTTTGGAAAAGTCATTTTTTGACCATTTTGAGTGGGCTGAAAATTAGGATTCTAATAAACGTGCCGAATTCTTAAAACTATGGCGACATAGTTTGAAGTGTGTGTTCTTTTCGTAGATATACAAAAAACGTTAAATAGTTTCGTCACAAAAAAGAGTATCCATAACTCGCTGCAATGCATTTGAGGCGCAGGTAGGGAGGCTACTTAACAGCAGATTACGGGTTTTCGCTGTACATGAAGCTGTTGCCCCATTTGACTGACACAGCAGGAATCCCACTATTGTAATTTTGATGCCTGTTATTCGTCTGTGGACAGCTACGTTGTGTTAGATGTTTATCACCCAATCACGTGTTTTCAAGGCTATGTTGGCACAAAACATGTTCGCGATACACCATGGTTAGGGACGTGGACTCGTAATTTTTTTTCCTATGCTAGTTACGAGAGATGGCCTCGGCTACACTTCACGAAATGTCAGTTGCAGCTATATATGTTGCGTCTCATGTACTGCCTCATCACAGCTGTGTCGCCCTCCAACTAGGTCACATGTGCCTCCTCTTCCTTGCGAACTGCTCTGCTGGACGTTCATCAACATACAACCCTTCCACATGTTGTGTACCGACCAAACATTTCTGTACGACTAGCTCGTCGACCGACTGTCTTACCTTCACAGACGACTAAGGCCACTGGCCTCCCACCAAAGAGATCCAGGTTCGATTCCCGGCGGGAATCCCCCCGGATTTTCGTATGTGGGAATCGTGCCGAACGATGTCGCTCTTTGGCGGGTTTTCTCGGAGATCTCTCGTTTCCCACGCCCTTTCATTCCGGCGCTGCTCCATACCTCACGTCACGCCTCACCAGCGATGTTGAGTGCTGACCTAAATCTCTCACACTTCACTGCCAACACTACAACAAAATACTTGGCATTTAATTAGAAGATGTGATTTTTGGTGGAAATAATTTTAAAACAATGTTTCAATGACGTCTTTAGTTGTGCTTCAAGGTCAGTGATTGGTTGATTTTATATCTCGCTGTCTCGGGGTTCTACCCACAAATCACAGACGTATCGAGTCATAGTAACCTTGTTCTGATTGGCGCAGACAAATGGATGACGCATCTTCACCCACACACCCTGCCAATAACCATGAGGCACAGCTACATATGAGCACTAAGGTTAATTATACCACAGCTTAGAAAGATCAATGTTATGTTTGACTCAGGGAACATTTCTGCCGCTTGCGTACTGGTATCGGTGCACACTGACCAATCACAGAGCTTTCCTCAATTTTAGGTTCCATTATGTCAAATTACTTCTGTCATTTCCAATCCTATTCAAATTTAAGGCGGCTGCCTACCCCGCGCTTCAAATGCGTTGCAGTGTGTTCGTAAACAGGTTTTCGCTACGAAAATATTCCACGTGTGCCAGTTGTGCCAACGTACGAAAAGAAAAACTTCAGACAAGGTCGGAACCTCATTGTTAAGACGCCACGCTCATTAAAAACACTGTTTCTAAGCCCTCCAACATGGCTAAGAACGGCCTCTTCATAAGACTTCCCTACTTCAAAATGTACTAACCGGATGTATGTGAAACTCAGATTGCAACCGGCACTGAACTGAGTTGCAGAATTTCCACAAATAAAATTATATGGTCACCGTTTAATGTACCACAATAAAACCGTTCTGCGGGAAGCTTACACGCTAGTTCAGAGCTTGGCTCGTTGAGGCGACGAGGCATGTGATGCGCGCTTCAAGGTCGACCTTACTGCTCCGTCGCTTTTGAGACACGCGCGGATAGGCGGCGCCCTTAAATTTCCTAGTCATAGAGTAAAGATTAGACTAGAGTGGTCTTCGCTAGCATAAATTCTCCGAGTAACTTCCCAGGTAAAAACGTATAGTTCTTCGGTTTGACACCACGTGGCGCTAGTCCGTTCAATGCTACAGTTTCGTATTGTTCTGGTGCCTTAGCGATAGCAACGAAACTAGCGGTAGAAATTTCCCTGTGCCAACTCTCCCACAAGAAAACACATTTCCTTTCTAATCTGCGGTAGAATTTGTGTTTACTTTATGCCTAGTATGCATATGAATGAGTGAGTGAATGTCTAATATAATATAATTGTTATTTTTGGTGTTTATTTTTATGTTAAACGTTTAATATTTAATTGTACTTTAGTAAATAATTTTCAACAGTTATGTATGAGAAATTGTATATAGTTCAATTGTATTTGTTATGGGTCCAGTGGAAGAAAAGGCGAATCTGCCTTAACTACGCCTCTAAAGACGTAATTAAAAAAAATTAATTAATGTGGAGGTACGACACAGAAATAAGTTGGTGCAGAATGAATAACTCGCATGTTTGTGTGTATGCGCGCGAAAGAGTATGGGCGAGAGAGAGAATAGAAGAGATCTAGAGAATATGTGCGTGATTTCAAGAATGTTAGGCGCGTGTGTGAATGTGTTTCCTTCTTCCTCCACTTCCTTCTCCTAGAATCACGAACTTTCCCTACAACATTTTAATTGGTTTATTAATTTTTAGACTTGTACGTGGTATGGTTCGTTTTATAAAGACCGTTCATAGTTTTCGCATCATGTCAAGCCACAGCCCAAATGTGCATAAAACGGTTTTATACAAGAAACGAAAACCGCATTGAAAATATTCTGCAGTTAAAAAAATTGCTAAAATTGAAATAATCATATTGCCAATTTAAAAAAAAAGTTAAATACAAAGATGTCAATCTTTCCATGCGTGAAATCAGAAACCGGTACGCGATACTTGTAACATGAGCGCCTTATAGGGCCCTCGGCGGCCGAGTAGACAGACCACGCCTCCTTTTGACAGGAGGATTTTCTCAGGGCACTCCCGTTTCCACGGTCCTTCACTTGCATTCCGTCATTACTTCATCTAGTCATGCCACCCGTCATTCATCTCTGATCCTCCAGGCTGGACTTACAACATATCACTACTAGATATAATGGTTTATCGCGGCAAAACTTGACTGCTGGGTTGCAGCTTACGTTCAGCTTCTATTACTGGCTTTAGCTGGTACGCGGAGCTGTAACCTTATTTGACTGAGCCAATAAGAATCCAGCTATTGTAATATTCGATGCCTGTTATTGGTCTGCACTCTGCAGACAGCTACGTTGTAGCAGACGTACATCACCCAATCATGCATGATACAAGACACTAGATAGAGATTAAAGGTATTTTGGCACAAAATATGTTCGCGATATACCGTCATCCAGAGGCGCAACTAAGAGGCGGGGACACTAGGGCACGCCCCCCCCCCCCCAAATAAATAACCAACCAAGGTCTTAAAAATTACAGTTAATTAATTAATATTGAATAATCAGTGATAATGTTACCAGTAGAATATTCAATGTTTAGCAATGGAAACTGCTAAAAAAAGGACTATTTTGCACCTTGAAACCCGAAATTTTCCCGGGGGAGGTCCCCAGGACCTCCAGCTTGAAGATGTGGTGGGTGATCCTGTATAATATTCGCAGGATAGCCATCCTTCCCCGTCTGAAATTCACAAATTCTGACTACATTACTGATTACAGGCAGGGGTAGCTTGAGCATAACAGTATTCACAGAATTGTGCCCTACCCAAATGTCCAATCTAGTTGCGCCTATGCTGTCATCTGTAGCTATAAGCGGGATATTGTTATTTTTCAGGAAGGCTGGTTGTCAGGTACACGGCGCAGCACGGCAAGGCGGCGTGGTGATTGCGGCGAGAAAGGCACGGCAGACCAGTGTATGACGTCAGAGGCAGTTTCTCAGCAGGCCAGAGGCCCGGGCTGCAGTGCGGACAGACGCGACGCCCCAGCTCTGGGCGGTGCCGGGGCCGGGCAAACAAAGAAAAGAAATACCGTGGCGCGGTCCCTACACCCAGGGAGGGGAGGGAACTCCCCTCTTCTCCTGCACCGACACCCCGGCCCTACACAAGCGGTCGCGCCGCGCTGTTAAAATCGATTGCACGCAGGCAAGCTCCGTCGTCCTGCACTGCGGCCGCCATTACCGACCAACTGCCTCGTGGCCAGACCAGCTTCTTTCTACTCCGAGCTTACACTCACACACACACACACGGCGGTTTATTTTACTGTTTTATTTAGGCTGGCAAGATTACGGCCATGCAGGAACTATCTTACAACTAACCACCACACATTCACATAATACCTAATATAATACTTCGTTATAGATTTAAATACACAGTAGTTTCAAATATTTTACACACTCCAGTAGGCATTTCACTAAATTATTAAATTTACAAAACAATATAAATTAACGTAATTTACCTTGTAACATATACATACTATCACTAGTCTAGCTTAACTACCTTCATTACAAACCAGTACTACATATTTTACATAGTAATTGTTACAATACATTTCAATTGGTCCCTGTGTATCGTTCACATCAATTAAGTTATAATCTACCAATAAAAAATTATATACATCAGATAGACAATATACGGCAGCAAAACGAAATCTCTGTAAGTACGTTAAATTATTTTTTCAAAATAAGATTGAAACATTTAGTTTTAAAATATGCTTGACTGTTACAGTTCTCTAAAGCAATCGGCAGATCACACCAGAAAGCTTACCAGTAAACGATTTTCTGTAAAAGTTCGATTTGTAACGAGGTATTTTCAACATATAATTATAATTTGAACGAGTATTGTAACCGTGATGTAGTGCAATGGCTCGAATCTGCTGGAGAGGTAGGTTGGGAAGTTCACGGGTTCAACCCCACTCCCTTTTTTTTCTCCTTTTCCAAACCACTGGAAATACGAAAAACAGAAAATATTTTGATTAGTAACAATCGTGAATACAGTGAAGTTTTCTTATAAAGAACTACAGTATAAAGAATTTCTCGATTTAACGTATAAGTAATAAAAAAAATTTCTAAATCCTAAAAGATTTAAAAGTTTAAAGAATTTTCAGTATGGCGTACATAATTCACTTGTTTCTTTATGTTATTTATAATGATATTTTATTGTATTACTGCTACTGATATATACATGTTCAATTAGTGAAACTGTTTAAATAACCCAATTTTGCACATTGACGTTCAAATTTTCCCGGGGGAGGATCCACGGACTCACCCCTCCCCCTTTAATTATGACGATTGGTGTTCTTACATAAAATTCCCACTCTGAACCCCCTCTTTTTTTTTTCAACAAAAAAACCACACACACACAAATCCTGGCCACACCATTGGTCACTCAGGTCCTCATGACTGGAATGGGAAAAACAAATCTCTTGTGTGTACCACTTTGCACAAATATACACAACATTAATACAATACATACTTTCGGTAAATTGAGTGACTTCAGGCAAAGCCATAATACGTTACAAACTGCACAGTATGAATTTATACAACCTTTCACCGGGAATGAAATCAAGAGTTTACGTTTTCATACAGGCTGATGACGTGGACCAATCGAAAGCAGTTTACTACAAAATTTGATGTTATCGTTCGTATAAACCACAATAATTAATGAACGTAATGGGATGTCGAAATTCTAACAGAAAATACACGTTACACGCGACTGCTTGACGCACATAAACATCCATTAAAAACAGAATTTTAAAAACGCTGAAAATTTTTTGCTCCTTTACGCAATTTAAAAAAAAAGACAAAAAATATTTTGTAATGGGTTTTTATACGTCACGCACTAGTCCGTGGCATTTTGATTCAATGTGAATTTTTTTCATTTCATTATGGACATTGGTCTTCGCAGCATAGAAGAACGAAACACATGACAGTTTTGATACTGAAGTGCCATTATGGGAAAACTGCCCCAATTATTGTTATTTTTTTTTCGTAAGAGGAAAAAGTACTCTTGAGTAACGTCTACAAAACGAACATTCCCTCAAAAATATAAAATTACGATTTTTCCCACTTGAACGCTATTACAAAAAGGCTCAAAAAATTTTCTTAGTAAAACACTATATTAAAATATATGAACATACTAATGAAATATCTCGTTATGGGAAAAGTTGGTCACGTGTCAACCTTCACAACTATCATAAACTGAATTCTCGTGCGAGGCAGACTGTAGCGAGCTAAGTGTACTCGACGCGTTGCGATACTAGGTAACTGAAGCCTGACAGAGTTACGCAACAACGTTATACAGCAGAACGCTAAACATCAATACCAACAACACAATAATAGCCCAGCTCATGGTTGCTGTAGTATAGCCACACACTGGGTGAACCGCGGGTGCAGTAGCATGCCTGGCTACTTCAAGGTCTAATTGTAATATGATTGTACGTTCTTGTAAAATTGAATTATTTTAAGTGATAGTATATATAACATTTATGTATTAACTCAAGATATATGTATTGAACTATACTTAATCAGTACTGGAAAATTGTTCAACCGTCTTATGATTGTACATGGTGTTCATATTTTATTTTTGTAAGCCCTATAGTCAGGATCAATTTGCCTACTATCCGAGTCCATTGGGTAATAAAAATATATAAAAGTCTAATATGCCCAAGGTTCGAACCCCTGCTATAGGTGCCGCATGGCAAGTTGAAGCTTTTATAAACGCTCATTTTAACAACAGTACAGATATTATTTAAAATAAAAGGATCATCTTTTGTAGTTTTATTTTAAATTATTGTACAGTACTAAATACAGGTTCCACTTTTCAGTGCCATTTTTTGCAACAATTGTGTTTCTAAAATATTGAACATGTGTGGCGCACAGGAGCGGAGCCAGGGGGGGGGGGCAGGGTGTGTGCCCTCCTCCGTTTTCTTTTTACCTTTTATGTATAGTTTATCCTGAAAATATTACAATTTTTTAAAGTAGTACATAACATTTTTGGTTTAGGAAACGCCTTCAATAGCACCTTTTTGTACCGTAAAAACTAACTTTTTCTGGAGCAGACCCCCGGACCGCCCCTCATTTTAATCGGGGTGTGGGCATAGTTGCTTTTTAGGGAATCGCCCTACCCCCCCCCCCCCCAAAAATAACTAGAGCTGGATCCGTTCCTACAGCACCTGTAATTGTAACCTCCAACACGGGTGAATTACAGCACTGTTTACAATTTTAAAAAAAATCTTTCTATACTAAAACTTATATGACATGTGTCCAAAATTGATATTGATCTTAGAAATACCTACTTCTGACTTGTAGCCGTCCACTCTGACAATGCGACATGCAGGTTCTACTTCCGACACGTACTAAATACGCTCCACGTAACAACCGTATCATTGCACATGACAGAACTATGCGGTAGGCATCGTGTGTTACACCAGGATCACCAACTTCGTAACTTTTACAGAAATGCGAATGTTGCTACCTCACGAAGACAAATAACTGATTCAGAAACAATAAGAAACACAGAACCCAGACTGACAACCGATAAATGTTGACTTGACGGCAAATCTACAACAGTTGGGAAAAAATGATAAAATTATACCGTTCACAACACAAGCCCGAGGTGACAGTAATTCATTGGCACGTGGTTATCTGACCCACTTGAGTGTTGTGACATCACGAGTCCAACACTGCGGCGTCTATTTAGCACGTGCAACACACGTGAAACATTAGAGACGTCTTACAGCTGGTGGACTTTCCCAACAGCCCCAGGTTCAACTCTTTATTATTACTGTTAACTATACCCGGTAAGTTGATACTTTTAGAAACCAACTGTTGGAAAAAAACACTAGGAATACTTCCGTTATTACCATACATCTATGTAAGCAAATAAAAAAGCAATACGGCGATTTAAATAAATTTATTTACTTTTTATTGTTACGCATCCAGTAGTATGAAATTTTTTCGTAATAATTATTATTTAAAAAAGTTAGTTAAACAATTCTGTGATACAATAGTTTGAGGATGGTTGGGTTGGCATTGCTGTCGTAGAAATGGTTCTTCTGTAGCCTATATTATGAACTTCTGACAAAAATATTGAAAAACGTTTATTGAAATAAGTACATAATGTGTTCATTTTCAGGAAATGAAATAAAATGTATATTTACATTGAGCATATATGACAATATTTTAGAAGTGACGTAGTTAGCGGCGGCGGATGTACAATGTACGTAGGCTCGCAGTGCAACCGTCAGCCGTGCAATGTTGTTGTTGAGGCTTGGCGGAAGAATACATAGTTGGTGTGGACACAGATGTAAGCTAGAAGCAGGGCTTGCAGAATTTATCAAGTTACCGTACGACGTGTATAGCTGGTGATATAAAGTGCTAGTTATAACAGCAGTATTGTAAGCTGGGAAGACACATGGAGCTTACAGACAGAGTAGACACGAGGCTGACCAAACAATGATAACACTGTCGACGTCAAGGGGACTCTGCCCCAGACACGCTGTGAGGCACGTACCAACGTGTCTAGAGACTAACTACCCCCCCCCCTCCCCCCCAACCAGCTTATACGTCTACACGGCAGCTATCCTTCTATAGGCCGTTCGGAATAAAGTGAACACTAAATACTTAACCTTTGAAACATATCACTAGCTGTTACTACATATAATTCAACATTACCGATAGTCACTTCACTGCTTGTATGGTTGGCAACGAAATAACACAACATAGTTCCGTGTTTATTCGTACTTAAATACAACAATACTGAAATAATCAACCGACAGCGATATAATCGTATTTTATATAATTAATAAACTTCTTTTTTATCGAACTATATATGTACATATCGACTGAACAATTTATCTTACACGCGCAAACACAAAGTGACGTGTCCAGAGAGGTTAGACTTTTCCCGTCGTTAGCTGTTACGCGCGGAAAGATACGAATTGGCTGGAAATAGATCTTTAGCAGGGCTTCTTTGAGTGCTCACTTTATTCCGAACTGCCTGCCTATAGCGCGGCATACACAAGCAATCTCGCACAGGGAAAAAGGTTTGGTTGATTCAACCGTATATATGTTTGTATATTTGTATATGGCCAAACAAGCGTGTAACAGTTGAGCCAACCAAATATTTGGTTGCCAGGCAGGTATAGTTATCCCAAAAGGATGGTTTAGTCCAGTTAAATATACATTTTGTTAGGACAACAAAGTCATACTTGGCGCGTTTCACGTGTTGTTCAGCCAACAAAACTTTTCTTGAATCAAATACATACTTGTTTGGCCACATACAAACATATAGCCTATACGGTTGAAGCAACCTAACCTTATCTCTCTCGCTAACTTATTGACATATTACGACAGTTATATAGGAAATGTACGAGTTGTATACGCAAGGGCGGCTTAAGAGGACTCCCTACCTTCGCTTCAAATACGTTGCAACGAGTTAATAAATTTTTTTAAACAAAACTATTTAACCCGCATTGTACTTGTGTATCTATAAAAACACTTCAAAACTATATCGCTATAGTTTTAGAAATGCGGCACGTTTACTAGAAACATCACTTTCGGACCCCTCGACGCGGCCAAAAATGGCTAGTCCAGGCAGTCGTAACTGGGAAAATAACTGGATTCGAGAAACACAACAATATAAAGAAGCGTTAGACTTAACTACGCTGCTCATAAATAAAATAATGTGGTGAGTGCTCCAAGTCCTATAGTAAACCACTTCACGCCAGGTGAATGTCTGCGCGGAGAGGAGATAATGTAGTACATACTACGATCAGAAGAAACCTTGCCTTCAGGTCTCTCACACAAACACAACCTATCTAAGGAGGCCCCTTAATATGGAGAGTGAAGCCGAACCTTAAAATGTCCACAGCTGTGTGTTTATATTACTGTAGTGGCCAAATGTGTCAATGTAAACCCACAAGTCACAACATAGATGCTATAAATACAAGATTGTTGAACCTATCAATACTGGGATTCGAGAGGTCCGGGGTTTGAACCCGACTAATTGCACCGACATGAATGTATGACAGAAGTTCCATCTTAGTTTATTTTAAGAATAGCTATAGTAATACAGTTTTCAAGCGTCCTTCCAACTTATCTGCATCTGGTTGCAAACATGTAGTACTCCTCTTAGCATAGGTCTAATACAAACAACTAGGCCTACAATATTACTATTGCTCTTTAAACTGTAATGTGCTATACAAATAATTAATGTACACAACAGTTGTAATGTGTGATCCAGTGTCAGACAAGGCAAATATGCATGAACTGCGTCTAATACAGACGATTTTAGAATTATTACTATTTGTGGCAGGACTACATACAGACTATATATTATCTTTACTTGGAATTTATACTAAATTACTTAATTTTATGTTTCCGTATATTACCCTCACCAAAGTCCTTTAATGAAATATAAATGTTTAATTTGATAATTAAAATTATGTTATTTACGTGTAAAGAGCTTTTTAAGAACTTGGCATAGAAATCTTGGAACTAAAATAAATTTTCTTTTCTCTTGGAAAAGTTGTAGGAAGAAATTAATAATTGTGAAACTTTACAGCCAGTATATGTTATAAGCAGTAAATTTTCCTTGCATATATTGGAATTGTAAAAACTCTACCATGAATTAACTTTACATCATTAAAGGAACAGCAATCCCAAGCTCATGTTTTGTTTTGTCGAACTATTGGTTACAAACTGTATATTTGTGTGTTTGCAAGTTCTTCTCTTAATTACGGAAATGTATTAGTATGAAACGTTAAACTTAAAACTCTATGATAGCAAACTCGCCGACTGAATACCTGGACACTTTAACCTTTAATTACTGCATTGTGATATAGGTTGCGTCTAACAATATCAATAATTATTATAAAACATCCCTTATCCGTTGAAATATATGCTAACCGTATTCTTATGAACACGTGTTATATATTTAGTTAATTAAAAATCCCGTACATAAACTACATTTTAGTTATACATTTGAAAGGGTAATGTATTTTGTTTTGTTACTTCACACTTATTAATGCTAACTGAACACTCGTTGCACACAGTAATACATTTGTTCTCACGTTCTGTCCAACAGCAGGGGTGTACAGTCCTGGCGCCAAGCGCTGCCATTATGGCTAAATGCAGAGCAGGAGTGTCGGGAGGGGAGGGGAGTCGTTAAGGGTGGCGGTGGGCGGGGTAATGTGATTCCCGCACCTGAATGCGTCAAGAGTAGTAGGGGAGGGGGTCAGAGGGAGACCCTGCGAGCCTCCTCTCCAGGGCAGCCATCACCACCAGGCAAGGGCAGAGAGACGCTGCCAACCTAATAACAGTAATACGGCGAGATGCAAACACAACATTCAACTACACTAACTTGCCTTCCACACCAACCGTCATCGCCGACATTTCTGCGGCAGCCAACTAAACCCTCCTCAATTGTATATCCTTCTGCAAAAGTTTATATAAAATATTTGATGGATGCAGTAGTAAACCAATCAACCTGACACAGTCGCCCCTCCTAACCAAACTGTCTTTTGACAGTCGTCGCTCAAGTTCAGGGTTCGAGCACCGGATACGCATTTGAACACGGTGCCACACCTATAAAAAGATGGAAGTTTGGCTTACAATCGTGTTTCGACCAGCAGGTTTAATTTCGTAAATCATAACGTGACATATGCACATTGTCAAAACATTAAGAAAACAGGTTGTCATTCTAGAAAGAGAAGTAATGTTATAATATGGAAGGTTTGTGAATCTGTCGTGTGCAATATTCCATAGAGTGTTTGCTACATGGTACACATTTTCACCAATAAAACTGGTGTTAATTCAGTTGTGAATTTATTTAGGTTAATTTTGTTCTAAAAAAATCGTGGAAAAGGTCAGTAGGAGCAATAAAAGCATTATGCGAAAATTATGATTACTTTCTTCTCTTCAATACTGTCTAGAGTTAATTATGTCTTAGTATTAGAAAGCATAAAATTGCCCCCAAACTTTCTAATATAGGACTATACTCACATCACGTGCATCGCGTGACAGGTTATTCCAGAAAACCTCGAACTGTTAAGCTTTCTGGGTCGTGGGATCTTCTTACGGTTGTGAAAAATAAATAAGTTACCGTTTTAGTTAGCTACACATAGAAAGAAATGTGAACAAATTAACATTACCTCCATTCACAAAAGTATTACAAACGCAGGACCTAACACAAACGTCAAATCACCCGGCCTGAGGTTAGCATTACACATTTTAATTGCCAGGCACCAAAAGTAATTTCCCTGACTTTCCCAAGTTTTCCCTTACTTTCCAGACTTGCAGCACTCTGAAAAGTCGAAGCCCCATTCAGTGCGCGGAAGGCCGGTCGTACGGTGGCAATAGAGGCGCGGACGAAGACAAAACAAAGGCAGAACTCGCCTCAATTAACCACTGAGCTGCCCGCCAATTACAGTGGGCGGCCAGCGAGGCCTGCACACCGCCAGCCAATCATTGCCATCACGCCATTTTCGAAAACCCCCCCCCCCCTTTCCCACATCTAATTTTCTCAGACCAACAACATTCTAATATATAGTATTGTTACAAGTTTGAGGAGCACACAAACTTTTCAATGTGGGCAATTCCCATGAGTTCTTTGGGATAGAGGACTATAATTACAAATAAAAGAGTTAAATTAAGTACTGGATTTAATAGCTCACAAAGCTATGAAATACACAAAACAGTAATCAACTAGAACTCTCACAACACAATTAGTTATGCACACAATTACTCCTGTG
>PNEQ01050172.1:0-18032 GCA_003012365.1 Medauroidea extradentata
TTGTGCTGGTTCACCAGTTTGGCTCGTCCTTCTGTGATTTTTTGTACATACTAGCTAAGCACTTAAATTTTTTTTTCCCTGTAACTTGTTACAAAAATCATGGTGCGCACTATACACGAGTATATACATATTAATTACAGTAAGAACAGTAGAAATGATGGATCATTGCCTTAATATTATTACAGCTTTCCTTACGAACAACATGTGAAAACTGCAGTGCATAAAATTACACTGTGTTACAGAAATGTTAGCCTCGCAGCTGAAACTGAAGCAGCAGCAAGTGTGTGTAAGTGGATTCAGGGCCACTGATATGTGAGTGGTCACTATGTATCCCTCTTACAGGAGCTGTTGACGAGCGGTTGCATCTTCGAGGAGCGGCAGGGCTGGGAGCGACCTGGCTGGTTCTCTCGGGAAGGCTCCGCCCCGGTGCCTCCCTACGACTGGTACGGCTCGTACGGCACTCCGCACAACACTGACACCAGTTACGTGTGCCACCTCTCCTGTGACTATACCTTCGGCTTCCCCAAGAACCACGACGCTGTGAGTACCTGACGTAGTACAGTACAGTCCTGTTAGAATGAGGTGTTATGGTTCTGGGTTCCGTCCTCGCTATAGCCGAGATCTTACTTTTACCAAATTGAGCCAGTTTTGATGCCCAAAATAAAAAAAAAAACTAAAAAAATTTATTAAAATTGTGTTGAAAACTATTTAAGAGAAAATGAGTTATATAAATTAAATCATAGTTTACGAGAACAGGTTGGTATGTGCTCTTTACGATGATACCGAAAAAGAACATTGTTTATGTCAAAATAAACTGAAAACCTGACTGTGCAACTTGGCCACAGCAGCGTTGTCTCTCAGTCATAAAATCGCCAATCACAGCCTGCCGTGGCACAGCGGTTACTGCTGCATCATGCAATTACATCAAACCAAATAATATTTAGTTGTTTTAACAGATATTTATACACGCGACTTGAGTGCAGCCCACAGCAAATTATATATCTTATTCATGCACTCACTTCTGCACCGACGCAGCATTTTCAAACTGCAGTGTGTCAATCAAAACATTTTATTCACAGTGGAGCGTATGTAGAAATGCTGCATTTTAGGAACGCTCATACTATAGTTACAGTGTGCAGGTTTGTGCCAACATGTGAATAGAAGAGGGCTTAGTTGTAACTTCGAGTCTGCACGCAAGCCAAGATGACAGCGCGTGAGCGTGGCAGACAGGCATCCCGTACATGACGTCACCTCGTCTGCAATCATACCACACTCCCCTACCCCCTCCAGCTCATCATCTTGCTCAAGGGCAAGCACATAGTTATATTCTTCGCCTGGACGATAAGTTCAGCTACCGCAGATAAAAGCACACTTCACACTGTCACAAAACAGGCTGCAAGACGGCTTCACAGAATGTCACCATACTTGTTCCTTCTGATAAAACCACAAGTTTTCATGGAAAATATTTGCGTTTTTCGATGGGTTCTCGAAAAGACCTCGTTATAACCGAGTTCATGCTATTACCGAGCTAGCTAATAGAGGATTCTACTGTTCCATGTATTATGTAACTCTCTTTTTTTATCTATATTCTGCAGTCAGGGTTGTTAGGAAGTGGTTTATAAATAGTAGCAGACAAGCCATAGAACTAATAAATATTTTTTAGCGTTGGTGGTTGCAACTACAGAATTTCTTTTTTTTAAACAATTGATAATTCCCATTGCAAGGTGTCGTCATGTTACCCAAGCACACATTTCCATATAACTGTTTTGTTCTAATACAGTCTTCAAATAACTTTGTTGCTATAATATAAAGCGATGCGAGGATAATGTAGGTACTGCAGGTTGATGTGTTGATGGAGAGCTGACAAAATATTGTAGTGGCGAGAGAATTGCAGTATAGTCACCGAGTAGACACACAAAATAATCCAGTAACATGCTGCCAGTTGTGAAAACTACAAGCGCTTATTATCGTGGCCAGTGGAATACTATGTGTGGCGGGCGACCACACTTTCTGAGTTAGAGAACTCTGTTTGTGTAATACTACCACGAAAATGACAAATGCACAATATGTTTGTGAATAAGTAACTTCTAAAGCTTTAACGTGATATGAACTATATTTGTGTTGTGTGTAAATACAGTATGTGCCCATTACAATAAATTGAAGTTGAAATGTTGTTAGACTGTGTGACTGTAGTACGCGGCCAAGTCATCTGTGGGAAGTGAGGCGAGCGCCAGTATTGGCGTGTGAGTGGAGGGGAGAAGGGGAATATGGAGGAAGTGGGATGGACACCAAGCTTTACGAACATAGAGGGAGAGAGGGACAGGCAGACAAGGGCAACAGACGGAACTGTCTGACCTTGGATAGTTTACATTTTCCCGAGGCCACAGTTGACTTGGCTGTGTAGTATATGCAAGATTGTCAGAAGATAAAGGGGAGAAACATTTTATTGTAGTTGTCTACGATATAGGGGAGTGTAAATGTTACATGGTATTGCAACCAGTAATGTACAGTAGTAATAAACTCAGCACTCCTAGCAACATCAGACGGTAGTAATGTAGTGTGTTTGTAGTAACGTCTCAGACTGGACTGAACTTACACTGGATTCAACATGGAGCTAACTTGAACTAAATGTTGTGTAGGAACCTCTCTTTGTCAAACATTGAACTGCAGAAGAAATACCGTATTTGCCGGCATATAAGACGACAATTTTTACGTATATTTGGCCCTCAAAAATTGCTACTTGTCTTATATGAGGGTGCAAAAATTTTTGGTAGCCAAAAATCGTTTGAAAGCTAAGCTGTAAGCTGTGGAGTTGTATGATGTTTCAAGGAATTGCGTTTTTCGTCACAAATGAAAATGAGTGCCCCGTTTATTTTAATAAAATTTACGGTACAAAATCTTGATGAGCGTCATTCATAATAAAGGACACTTCCTCGCAGCGAAGCGCCGATCGATGCGAGCACGTGCCGAGATACTTTATCTCGCCAGCCTACAACTCTCGGGCGGAGAAAAAGAAGATCTAGGTCCACATGCTTTCATCCTTTGTCTCGCAAGCACAAGACTCTCGGACGGAAAAAACGAAGATCTAGAGACCGTACCACACATTCATGTGTCTACCGTCTAGTGCTAGGCTGGCGGACAACAGCGCACAGGAATGCAATGACCTTGCAAGCAGCTGTTGTTGCCCAGCGTTGCCATGTAATGCGCGGCGTGTGCCTTTGTCTAGCGTTGCCAAGTCGCGCACACTTGCCGGCAAATGGAGATAATCGCCGGCCGCCGCCGTGCATTTCCTTGGCGCTTGGGCGTGCGGAGGGCAGAAGTAGCCAATGTTATTCGTTTATGTGTCTATTATGATGTTTAAATGCCAGTAATAAATGCATTGAAAATATATAAACTAAGTTTTCAATGTTTCAGGCAAAGGAAACAAATATTTTTCTGTCGGGAATTTCGAAATTAGTAATTAACTTTTTTTCAAGATTTTGTACCTTCAAAACCATGACTCGTCTTATATGCGAGGTCGTCCTATATGCCGACAAATACGGTAGGTGTTGAGAAACCAAGTAGCAAACATTTGTCATGCATGTCTAGAATTTTGTATCATAATAATATTTTTATTTATTTTGCACTACCCATTACGTATTTTTATACCATTAAACATTAAAAAGTTTTATTTAGCTAGCCCAGGATAATTCCAACCTCTTACATAAACAAAAATGATGACCACTCTATGTTCATTCAGTTCAGTCTGATGAGTGTGTGAAGTAGACATTCACTCCGGATGGTACACTCCACTCTTACCAGAGTACAGTCTGTGTGTGCAGAGTTGCATTTCAATCCAGGTTCATCAGTCCTTTCCAGTTTCAATACAAATTGGAATTTTTCTATTAGCACACTAATTGAGACAAGAGACTGTGTTGGAGGCTATGTACATATGATCTGTGTCCACGTGCAAGAGAAGTGTAGACGTGGGGGGGAGATGGACGACACTTGTGCCAGCGTGTGTGTGTATGTATCGTTACAGATAGGGGAGGAATGCCTGGCCTGCCGTGAGCAAGTAGCCCTCTTCGACATGTCCTACTTCTGCAAGCTGTACCTGAGTGGACCCGAGGCACAGCAGGCGGCAGACTGGCTCTTCACAGCAAACTCTCGTCGTCCCTTCGGCAAGACCATCTACACCTGCATGCTGAACTCGCGTGCTGGCGTCGAGGGAGACGTCACCGTCAGCATCATCAAGACTGGCAACGGTGGTCCTGCCGATCCCATCTTCAAGGTGACCGAGAATCGTACACATGTCGCTATTATGTTACGGCCAGACGTCACACAGCAGTAGCATGTTGCGTGGTGACCACTCTGTAAGAACATGCAGTGTCGACATATCAGATTCGTAACAGTTGACTAAGAAATGCCTGAAAGTAGTTTACCAATCTTCTTTCACATTAACTGGGTTAAATAACACAGTGGAAGACTTATGTCCCATTATGACTGGAGTTTTCCCTGGGTATTACAATAATTTAAGGCTAATGCTGGGATGTTTCCTCACTACAGCCTAATACTTTTATAAAGTTCAGTTTGTTGTTTGCATACAGTACTTCCTAATGTAGTAACCCATAGCTGTGCGTTTGAAACATCTTGTTAACATGAGGTGTAACACAAATATAGCTCCCGTCAACATTAGCACTTCGTATAGCAACGTGCAGTGTAAACTTTTCACATTTTATCTCTGGCCTCCATCTTTTTTCTCATGATGTAAAATTAATTGGGTTCTAGAGCCATTACAAGATGCCGGCCCATTTAGCTTCGACGTGTGTTTTAATTCCCGCGTTACCATTTCACTTCCTTCACTGCAACTTTGTAGCTACTGACATTTCAACATAAAGGATGTCACCCATTACTTGTGCATCTAAACTCTCATTTCAGTTGTCTTCTGTTTAAAAAATCAAACTTCGACTGACTCAAACGTATGACTTTGATAACTTTATCATGAGGGATTAAACAATACACGAACATCTAATTTATTTCCAAATTATGACATAGCCATGGTGGAGACAAATGTTTCTACACATGGCTGGTCGGTAACGTGATCATGCTCTCGTGACGTGAAATGCACATTTTACGACAGAACAACATGCAGTAACGCACTTTTGAAGCAAATTATGTGTCAAGTTAATTGTATCAAGTACGTACTATGTGAACCCAGCAAAGAACAAGTAACTTCACGGTGGTATTGATTGGTTCGTGTAAGAACATAAACACTGTCGGCACAAGGCAAGAGAGATAAAAGACACTGTGAAATAGCCTAGAAGAAGGCCGTATTACAGTTAAATGAGCTCATGTGCATGCGACAGAACGATGCATATGTAGTAGAGTCTCCATTAAGATCCTAATGGCAATGAACCAAAGAGTATGGGTGGGAGTAGGCCGGCCACATTTTTTAACGGATTTTCACCATATTTGTTTTATTTTTAATATTAAGACTTGCCTGGTAATAACTGCAACTCTACAACTCATATTTTAATGCAGTGAATTAGATAATATATTTTTAAATCAATGTCAATGTACAGTAGTTCCTTACAATTTTTTTCGTCACAGAAATTTATTATTATTTTTTTTTTTTTATGGTTCCTGAGTGTATTCGTAAAATTGCTACCTTAGTTAAAATCCAGGGTTCTATTGTAAATATTTCTATATATCTCTTTCTCTGTGTTGTCCCTTTATATATCCTGCAAAAAAATGTTCAAGTTTAATGTCTAGTACTGTACTTATATACTGCTTACAGTATAATTGTGTACTGACAAGGTGAACCATAGTTTAGTTATGTAATGTGCTCGTCTAGCAGTAAGTTGAGAACAGTGTGAATGTATGCTCTGCAGGGACGTGGCTTCTACATCGTGGCTGGGGGAGCATCGGCCGCGCATACATGGGCACACATACACAAGGTTCTCTCTGACAAGGACTTCAAGGTCAACCTGACTGACCTCACTGACAAGATGGGCATCCTTTCCTTGCAAGGACCTAACAGGTGACCTTCTAGAGAATATCCTGCTTGCTCATGCCATCTTCTCTCCTCCCTTCAGAATATCATTCTCTTTGTGTTTCTACATTATGTACTGTATTCGTGCCAAGTATGCATTCAATTTGGTGCATGAACTATATTCACCTTGACTACCCTCGCTGAACCGTCAAAACATAAAAGTATTACTTGAGTGGCAAGTACGAGTGTTCTTGTGGTGGTATTCCTGTTGAAAACTACGATATATAGGTTAGACTACAACCAGTGTCCACATGTACAGTATACAGTAGTTGACAACTGGTCAGTAGTGTGCCCTGGAACACCGAGTGTAGGTCGGTGCAGTAACTGTAAGTTAGCAGTGGATGATATTGATGTGGGACGACAGAGTGTATCCTATAACATGAGAGTCAAGCCAGTACGTTCACACAACCTACAACACTGACCAATGAAACACATCAGTGGCTATACTAGAGGAAGAAGGGAGGGCTCGCTCGATCTACTTCACATCTCTCTTTCATTTAGCTAAGTACTCCAGAACTTGAATACAGTATATGGGTTGAAAATGTCACGTTCTTATTTCACGCAATGTGTATTTTATATTCTCAGGACACCAAACTACGTAATGGCGGCAACATTGAACTAAGGGCACCTGATGCAAGTGTCTCTTTGCATTGGTTGTTTAACTCCTGGCTCTGAAGTCACGCAACTGTAAGAAGTGTGGCACTACAAATATTGATTTTGTCAAATAAATTAATACAGGTTCCTAGTGACTTTGAGTTTTTACATTAATTGTCGACATTACTGTTCTAATAAGTTTGTAACACATTTTGACTCTCGACCTATCTTCCCTGTTGTGTAGGTAAAGTATTGTTTCCTCAGGTAAGTATAGTAGGTAGCATACTTGGGAGAGAGACTCCAGTTGAGGTAGAAGATGGACAGTGCTCTAAGGCAGAGTGGATTCCCGTGGGGAAGCCAGCACCTAAGTCCACCTCGTGTATTAAAACAGAGAGAGGGTTTCGTTCTTGTGGGCCGGTGTCCACTGGCGGAGTAGCTGCTGCTTCCTTTCCCAAACTGAGGTAGCCTTCAGGCATCTCCCGATCTTCCTGGATCAAGACCCTAAGTGTAGAAGTGGGGTGCACTGCAACATATTGAGGGGCTAATTGATGTGACTTGGTAGCATTGAATTTCTGTTAATATTTTACTGAACTGCACCCTCTTTCACGGTCACGCCTGGGATTTAGCTCGTGAAGTTTGTGTAGCGTCGGCTCTGGTCCAGTGCTCTCGTGCAGTTCGAGGATAAGACCCGGAGGTAAAGGCACTGGTTTCTGTATTAACTGTCTGCATACTACGGCGACCTGCTACCTTTGATTTTCTATGTCGTTCACTTCCTCCTCAGTAGTAATATGTTTCACTAGCTCAGGTAGCTCAGACATTTGAAAAGAATAAATACACTGGTTGAAATTCACTGTTAACTATGTATTGTAATTTACACATGTTTATACAGATACTGATTTTACAATAATAGACACTTCGTTCCTTCACAACTTTGCAACACTGTTACCAACACTACTTCACAAATACTGGATATGTGCACTTAGTTTTTATTCTTACAGTCTGCGGGAGCCTCAGCTAGGGTGATCGGTACTTGCCACTTGCTACTTGCACTCGGGTAAGGACACATGGTTCTAGTAGAAGGGTTTAGGTGGTACGCTACCCACAACGCTGGGGTAAGGAAGGTGTGCCTAGTAAGCTCGGAGGGAGCTGAGACCTAGACAACATTTTAGCTGGTGAGAAGCACCTTATATACTCATCCGAGGGATTGTCCTGTTAGGTGGTAGTTCAATATGGCTACTCAGATGCTCTAGCTGTCTGCTCCTCCAGATCTACCGACTCTACTTTCCAAAATGCCTCATAAACAAAATACTGTACTCTAGTTACACAAATCTAACGTATTGCCGTAAAAACTTCGTAATTACAAGATACTAAATGCAAAATAATAATACAGTAAAACCCTGATTTAACAAAATGCCATGGGACCCGAAAATGTTTACTCTAAATCGATGTTTCGTTAAATCCGACTTCACCCCCCCCCCTCCCCTAAACAAAAAATGGTTAAATCCTCGGGCATGTTTCGTCGGAATTTAAGGTAATTTTAAAAAAGTATATTGGCTCAAAACAATAACAAAACGCATTTACCGTCAACAGGTAAGCCACAACCGTGAAAAGAAAAAAAATCAGTAAAAACTTTAAAAACTTTTAGTGCAACGCTCAGCGAGCGTGCGCATGCTGAGTTAGCCTGTCCTTGCGAGCGCCATCAACACGTGAGATGTGATGACTAACACCGCCAAACCGTCAATCTGTTCGTCTATCTCCCGCCCGCCCCACCAACAAAATTAAGGAGATTCCCATGAAAAATTGTAAAAAAAATAAAACTGCAAGGAAAACTGGATTAAATGTTTGCGAGACAACTGTAAAATAATAATTAAATACGCGCGGCGGCAGCCATTATAGCTTGTATGCAGCCGTGCTCGTGAAACTAACTCGTTGGTTTGCTAGCTAAAAATACTTTGCCTTTGAGCGTTTTTTAAGCATCGGAGAAACAAATTATTTACGTTTACGGTAATACATTTGTTGTAAACAGTCTGCAAAAATAACATTACGTAAATTTTTAAACTCGCTTGTTTTATCATGGGACGCGAGTGTGAATAATCACGCTGCACACCACTGCATTCTATTGGTAATATAATTAATGAAGAGAGCACGCTGCCGTGCAGCACATTCTAACGGAGACGCAAAGCACTATCTATGAATTGGTTATTGCGCTGTCCACCGCGGCGCTGTGGAGACTGGATACCTAGATGCTCGTTCACTAGCTAGTCCAACGTGTTTATTTTGAATAAAGTTCGTCAAGTTTGTCCTGCCTCCACTACGTTGCGTTGGTATTGTCTATGATTGCTAGGTAGGAAGGCAATGCATAACTCTAGAAGGTTTTGTTAGTGAGAGCATTAGAAGGTAGAGTGATCTGTACTATAGCTGACCTTGACCCAGCGAGTGACTGCCGAGTGAGCCATCAAGGAAGAACTCCAGTGCAAGCACAGGGAGTCAATATTATCATTAAATAAGAGAAGGCTTATGTCACTCGCCTTATACTGATTGTCAGAGGTTGGAACACAAGGTAGCTGGATGAAAGGATACAAGCAATCAAGTTTCATAGAATGTATTCAGGCATAGAACAGGTTGATACAGACATGGGTCTACATCACCTTCAGCACATGTTTCACAATTAGTCTTAGGTCATACACAATTTGGTACAGATAGATACTACAACAAGGTTTACAACACCACTGTTACAAAGATATAAGATGACAGCAAAGCGTGTGCTGAAGAGTACAACTGTAGTTCGTTAGGGCACTTCGGGCCATGCGACAAACCTTACTGGATACAAGTGAAACTTACGAAGACACTTTGGGCTGTGTCGATACTGGGGCGAAGATCTGGCCTTGCTCGTGGCTGAGGTGATCAATTTTCATCCCTGAGAAAGTTACAACATATCAGTGGCCTCTTAAATACTATGGTTCTACGGGACGTTAAAAGTGCTCGACTAAATGACAGAGTGTTTACTGGAAGTGCGCAGCAACACTTTATACTTCCGAGCGTAAGGGCATGGAGACAAGAGACAGCAGCGTGAAGTTAGGTTGCCATGCTTGTGCGAGGCTAAATCACAGATAGGTAGGCTTGGCGATCGAGCCGAGACGATAACAGTAGGGGTACGAGGGTTTAGGTAAGGGGCCTGATACTAGATAGGGTTCTCCTTATTGAGCACTAACTATTGCTTGTTACCAATATTGTGATGTCTCCGAAAAATAAATTAAAACGGATTGCAAACATTTTTCGGCAATCTTTTCAGAATTCATGTGCATGATTGTGTTAGTTGCACACATATAAGACTAAATTATACGGATTATAATATAGCAAACAGTTTTCGTTTGAACATGTGATACGATAAAACATTTTGTTCCTTGGGTTTGTGAGCCTGGTCGTTTCGATTCTATAGTTGTCCGTTACCACATGTTGGTTGTGTGAAATGCTGTGTTTTCTAGGTTGTAATTGCCTTAAAAATGTTATTTGAAGGAGAGTTTTTAGTGTTTTATATATTTAGAGTGTCACTGATTGCTTTTTGTGTGTGCATTATTGCACTTACATTACAAATATTGTGTGTAGAGTGCCTTGTTGTGAAGACCCTAACCAAAATATTTCCCACAAAATTACTTTACAAACTCATGCCACTTTTGATGCATATAAATAAATTACGTAAACATACCTTTCTATACAAGAACATTTCCCAAGAGATGTTCTAATCGTGCATTGTAAAATGTATAAAAACAGCAACATGATGCTGTTGACTGCATTTATGTGCGTATTTCCCATGATTATTTATTACTGCACTTTACAAATTCCTGTGCACGGGATTCCTAACACTGGTGAAGCAGTTGGTTGTGTTTGTAAATAAACATTGGTAACAAAGTTTGCCGGCTCCAATTATACATGGAAAATAATGTTGGATAACACTGGGATGTAAGTACTAAATGGTGTTTTACAAATAATAGCAGTGACCAGTGAATTTACATGGTAACACATTACACTGCCATAAAAATAAATGGGAACACTGCAATCGGCAGTGGTGCGGGAGAAGGCTAGTACTTTTAGGTTACAATAGTTAGGTGTTAAAAATTGGGGACGAGCGTTAACGTATTTTATAGTGTGATGCAAAGGCGATGCATCAAGTTCTTGCACGGGGTTGGCTTCATGGCCGTGTTTATAAACATACTCTTTCATGAAACACTCTGGATTATATTAATGTAAGTTTTACACAACATGGATTCTTAACATACTAAAGGGAACACATGTTTCTACAAGAAGTTCCAAAAGGGAGGCGAGAAGACGCTATGGCGATGCTTCAGTTTGAATGTTCCTTATGAATTCGTTACGTATTAACACTTTAATTCTGCTCCCGACATTGTAACGTTAACTTCCCGGGCTGATAAATGTTTGAAACTTGGCTTTTTAAGTGTCCAGTTAACAGTCACATACACATTTGAGGTGATGCATCGTGTAGGATCCACGTCTATAGTTGTAGCTACAAGAATATGTATCGTGTTGGCAGCCGGGCACTCCTGCAGAGCCTTACGGATGTAGACCTGAGCGACAAGACCTTCCCGTTCGGCAGCACGCAGCTAGCGATGGTGGGCGACAACCTCTGTCGCTTGGTGCGGCTCAGCTTCGTGGGTGAACTGGGCTGGGAGCTCCATGTGCCGCTCGACTCCTGCCTGTCCGTCTACAGGGCCGTGCTCGAAGCAGGCCGGCGCCACGGGCTGCGTCACGCTGGCTTCCGTGCACTCTACTCTCTCAGCAACGAGATAGGTTTGTCATTCGACATAATACCAACATCTTCTCCTCGAGGGACGTCCGTACTAGTGCGTCCAGCACCACAGAGATCCAGGCGATGTCGTCGCATGATGGACGTTGACCGGAGTGTGTGTTTCCTACTGACATGTTTGCTCTGCCTTCTTCTACCCACACTGCACCCACCACCTCACCCTTCTTCCTGATCTTCCAGTACAACCCTTCCTTCAGGGCAGGCACATTGCCCATGCTTCTTGTACAACCTATTGTCTCTGAAGTCTGTGGTGGGCGTGCGTACTACAGTGTTACACTTGCCTGTCACAGTCCTACGTTATCTCTGTTCATGATCACAACAAAACAATCATAGTGGTCGTATACTGTATTGCTCGTCTGCTCTTGTTGCTTTCAATCAGTCCCTGTCTTCTTCTATTCACTCCTTCATCATCCTGTTATACCTGTCCCTTCCGTCGACTCCTTGTTTTGTCCTGAACGTATCATTTCTATTGCTTGTCTACTGAACGCGTCCCCAGTGTTCGTGTATTGTCACATAATTGTAGCGAGACGTACGTGCACAGCTGGATGGAGAGCAGAGTCACCACGTTACATATAGCAATTACAACAAGAAGCCTGTAGGAGTTTGGGTAGGTTTTCTTAGTCACATGACTATGTTTGGTAGATCATCATGTCTTGAATCAACACCTGCAAGCAATTCAGGGTTTTAAGATGGTTGCTCTTTAATATACCAAATATTATGTTTGTTATAAACGTATATATTTTATGCATTTTTTTAATATTGTGATACAAGTGGGGTTGGGGTAGTCTGTCTGCAAGGGCGGCTTACGTCTCCTTCCAGACGTCAGGTTACTTAAGACAGAACTTTAACCAAACTCCCAGGGCAATCCAACAGGATGCAGGATGCAGGGTCGCAGGAATCTTAAGAAGGGTGGAAGGTAGGTGGGTAGGCCAACAAGGGGTAGGAAAAGTTGAGTAATTGACAGAGTAAGGCTATGAAATCTACGTGGTTTATTGGCCAAAGCCAACAATAGAAATAGAAACACCCTGTGCCTAAAAGCCTGAAGGGTGTGTAGGAATGAAGGCCGAAGAGCACTAGTTCCCTTGGGGAGAGTCTTTGATGCAGGTCGCGATGCCTCGGGAACTGACTCGTGGAAGGTGAAGTGTGGCAGCTGGCTGAGAAGGCTCTCGCGGTTGTGAGGGGGGAAGGAGGGGATCCTTCTGGAAGGAGTCCAGCGGTCACTGGTCTTCCTAGTCTAGAGCTGTAGCTTGAAGAACTGTGGAGGTGGATAGCTCTACCGCACCAGTATCAGTAGTGGCAGTGGAACTGCTACTGGTATGAGTTGCAACTGAGTCGCAGACTGACTGACCGACAGCTGGCTCTTCTGGAAGAACTCTGGCGGTCGCTGGTCTTCCTAGTCTAGAGCTGTAGCTTGAAGAACTATGGAGGTGGATAGCTCTACCGCACCAGTATCAGTAGTGGCAGAGGAACTGCTACTGGTATGAGTTGCAACTGAGTCGCAGACTGACTGACCGACAGCTGGCTCTTCTGAAAGAACTCTGGCGGTCGCTGGTCTTCCAAGCATGGAGCTGTAGGTGTGTTGCAGCAGAACTGCCACTGAATGGCGAAAGAATCACGAACTGGTCTTTGGATCATGCTGCCTCTTTTATACCCTCTTAGGGGTGGTTTGCGGTGATTGGCCAGCCGCTCGCCTAGTAATAGATGGCGCGGGCATCCTATTGTCTTCCTTGCACTGCAGATGGCGTGCTTACAGGTGGTCAGACGACTCGTAGAAAAATATATGTTTGACAATTCTTCCCCGTGGTTTTGGATGCAAAGGATACCTGGGGAAGGGTTAGGACGGCTTTAACATATATTTGGCGTCAGGGTAGAGTGCACCGACATGTGCTGGAGTAATTAGGGTGGACGGGATTAGCGTTAGGTGCAAGAAAATGGAACCTGCAGGATGAGGGGGCGGCTTCACAGTACTGGACGCTGCAAACATGCGTCAATTGTACCAAGTGTGATGACTTCAGCGTGTATTTTTTGTGTTTATTTATGCTTTGTACAATGTATTTTGTGCTTCTTTCTGGTGTTTAGCAAAAGTGCATTTATTTTGAATTAGTTACAGCTGTGGTTTTCTGCTAACAGCACCTGACCTTGCTCTCAGGCAGTTGATGTAAAGCCACTCTCTTGACTTGCTGGATGCTGTGTGAGCACCTAGGGTTGAATGTTGCCCTACCCAGACTAACCTGGTGACTTGTGTTGCGTGCAGGGACGCACTTGTGGCACACGGACGTACGCTCCGACGACAACCCTCTGGAGGCAGGGCTGCAGACCACGTGCCGTAGTGACGGGGACTACCTCGGCAAACAAGCACTAGACGCAGTCAGGAAGAAAGGTATCAAGAAGAAGCTGGTACACCTGCAGCTTCACCAGTAAGTGTCCATCTCTGCTCTCGATGCAGTGTCGCTGATGCTTCCTTACAATGTCTGTGTTGCCGTGATGTTTCTGATTGCTGGACACTACCGACCCTAAGTTAAATTACATTTACATACTGTGTTAACATCTATCAGGTTAGTTAAAACCCCTTAGTAAACTTCCAGTTCAGTTGTTGTAACTAGATTAAGACACATACATTTTTTTTACTTTTTTTTTCTTTTAGTCACTTATGTTTTCTAATATTTCCTACACTTCTCCGTAGTATTATAAGTCACCCCCCCCCCTCCTCCATTGTTCTTTTCTTTATATTTCAAGTTACAAGCCAAACTGCAGTCTTTGCCAGAGATGTGACGACTTTTGAAATAGCAGCGACCACCTGGGTTAGACCTCATCATTTTAATGGTGTGAATTTTATTAGGTCTGCTAATTCTGATTCTCTCATTCTTAATATACACAGACAATTAACTGTTAAACCCAGGAAAAGTTCAGTTCTTGCTCAGGCACGAGGCGTTTGCAAGGAGCCTGCTCATGTCTTCCTGATTTTGTATTCAAGATGAAAGATTTTGCTGAGACGCTATGGTGCGACTGCTGCTTGGTGCACTTAACTCACTGAAGGCAGGCGAAAGTTTAAGGTTATGTTGAAATATTTTGGTGATTGCTGCTGAACCTACTATTAACCAAAATGCTCAAGTTGAGGAGCTGTCCTGCATAATTTTAAGTACTACGTATACTCAAGTCATGTTTGTTGTGATGGGGTATGCTTATAAAAAGACAATTGTTTCACTGTAATTTATTTGCCGGTAAACAATTTCAAAGTTACATTATCGCTCAGGATGTACATCATTAATTGTTGGTATCGTGAAATATTTCAAAATTCATTTACTGCACTTCTATTAAAGCAACAGAAATTATTTCGAGGCTATGCTCCTTACTACTATGTCCATAGTTCGTACTGCTTGGTACAACGAAAAATAAGGACTTTTAAGGACTTTTTAAAATATTTTTAAAGACTTATTTAAAGACCGAAAAAGGTTTTGCTCCTGCATTTCCCCTCAAATTAATATCGCACATTGTAACGGGGCTGAAAGTGTTTATTGTGTGTTGATGTTGTTTATGGCGATGTCCTTGTTCGCGGCGACACTTGTAACGTTGGTGGAATGTGTTGTATGTTGGTGTTAGTCAATGCTGTTTCTTATCCTGGAAGTTCTCGTTGCCTTCGACAGGTCCGGAAGTTTGTGTCTGAGTTATACTTGCCCTAATGCTCAGTGGTGAGATTACTAGGTCGTTTAGTAAAGAGAAATCAAAATCAAATTGCAACTAGACCAGTGCTGACGATATTTCCAGGAAATTATTTTATTAAAGCGGGAAATGCTTGTTAATAAAATAAGAAATACCAGTTCAGTTGCACTGCTTTATATTTTCCAGTAAGACTTTTGGTTACAACATGATTTTTCCGCAAGATACAGTTCCTTTTATAATTCTAAATTCTTGGCTTCAGAGAAATGAGAACAAAGAACTTAATTTTTTTTTATTGACAGAAGATAACAAAAGAATATATATATATATATATATATATATAAGGCTGTTTGGCTACACACTGCCGCAAGTTCATCACGAAATAGCTTGAATGCTGGAATTCCACTCGTTGCTCGAGCACTACTCAACTAATCAGTACAAAAGTCAACACAACAAACACGTGATCTGACTACATCATGAATACGGTAAATGCGAACCTTTCCTCCGCTACTACATAGTAACTTCCTTTTCTTTCTACCTTACTACAACAGTTACATTGATTCTTGGTATACTAATGACGAAAATAGTGAAAATGCCAACACTGGCAGTCTAACTAGTTGCGCCAGCACCCCTTTGGTTTTCCTGCACAGCACCACTTCCTAACCGCACCTTAACACCATCCGTCCTCTCCAGCCATCTTTTCAAGACTCCTTGTTCGTACATCAACACGTCCGTTCCCGACTGACCACACAACTAGACTCTCTCGTTCGTGGCAAACGTGCGTTGTCGGGGCCACCCGACAGAGTGATACACCAGGATCCAACTTCTTTTTTTAAATAACTTTCAGTTGAGATTCTTACCGAATGAAAACTATGTAACACAGTTATAGACAAATTTGCACAACTTTCTATTGCACAGTAGTAGCTAAATATTCATTAGTTTGTTAATTGGGGATTTGCTGCGTCATCAATCTGTCGCAGATCACCACCTTTTCGGAGTTCTGTTGCACACGACACTACCACCCACATCAAAGGCCTGATGACATGCTGCCGTCGCCACAATCCAGCACACCTCTGTACGTGCCTCCAAGCGAGTGAACTCTGACCTGCCTGCCAGATAAATCCCATTCCAGAAAACGCAAGCTAAGAGGCTACTTGAAATTTTAAACATCCAAACAAGACAAAATATAAGAAAAAGTTACTTAGAAAATTTGCTTGAAATTAAATTAGCTTTAAAATGAATCCAAACATGATATAAATCAGATAAAATTGACACACAAAATTTAATACTTTTATCTTGCTTTAACAGTTAAATGTAAATTTTGAATAAAATGTTACTGTTAACTTCTCTACTAGCATCCCCAATTAATATGTTGGATCCCGCTTTATACATTCTTATACTTGCTTACATTGGCCTTGTTATGAACAACAAAATATTAATAAAACAAAATTGAATTTACTATATAAAAGGCCAAGTATGTGCTACGTAGCAGTGCAAGTCACAAGGTGTTTCTGTTACGTTCATAATACAATCATAGCCCTACTTGTTCCTAGCTGAGAAAACTTCCTAACTTAATTGACACACACAACCTGCAACCATGTTATGAAATAAGTCAGCGCTAACAAAAACCTAAATTAATATTTCGAACTGGTAATGCTGCTAAAGGAAAATCAGTTTCACTGGAAAATTCGGAATTTAACGTTTGTTTTCAAAAGCCAAGGTCCAGTTAGAAACACAATGTTTTATTATTTCATTAAATACATAAATACGTTTACAACTTGCAAACTTCACAAATAATAATAAACATTAATTTCACTCCGCGCAAAATACTTTTACGTATGCTTCACAGACGTATTTTGCTCCAAATGCGTATTACATTTGTATGAATAGGTTAGGCATCCTCTCGAAAACACCCCACATGTTTCTAATTTCAGACTTTGACACGTGATAACAGTATCCATATGTGCGATTCATAATAAAGGAACTGCAGAATAATGTTTCATCGTCAAACTCAAAAAATTCCATGAGCGAAGAATCTATTGACTCCATCAGCAGAATTCCAAACAAAACAAATCTTACACACACTCCACCATTTTAAAACTGCCTATTGAAGAAATCACTAATTGGCTTTAAACTCTAATTTTCTCACTGGTCCGTACGACTTACTCATTGTGACCAACTGGTGAATTCTCACTAAAAACATATTTTACTGCCGTTAATACACGTTATTCGAATGAAAAATGATTATAAACGCAGTTTAATGTTGGTAGAACTGAGTCAAACTGTTCTTCGCTATTTTTGACTTTAAAAAAATTTACATCTTATCGTGAACATCTAAAAATCCGTACCAAGTTTCTGTAAACTCGTAAAAGGCCTACAATTCCTGTACAAAAAGTTGCAAAATTAAGGACTTTTAAGGACCATCTGATAAAATAAGGACTTCAGAGGACCGTATGATCCCTGATGTCCTGTTCTTGTAGTATCGGCACCCGCAACTATGCTTTCAATCTTGCATTCAAGCAGAAAAAAAATTAGAATAAACCAAAGATATGATCTTTGAAAGAACTGTGCACTGGGAGTGCATGACTGGATTTATTTACTTGGACATACTCCATTGCGAAATAAATGACTGTTAAAAGGAAAACTAAAAATAATACAAGAAAACATAAATAAGCAGAGTATGCTTTAGTCATCAGGATACATACACAACAAGAAATTCCAAAACTGGACTGGTCAGATAAAAACAATGAACAAACAGAAAATAAAAGAAATAACAAGAATATAAAAATAGCTAAGTTGACAAGCGACACAACGATGAGACGAGACAAAAACACAAACAGAAATACAACAAAACAACGATGAGACTAAACAAAACACAAATATGTCGGACACAAACAGAAAAAACAACAAACGACACAAATGATGAGA
>PNEQ01050174.1:0-31977 GCA_003012365.1 Medauroidea extradentata
GTGGTAGTCAGCAACATCTTAATTACAATAAATGAATAATTGAAAGAAATAACAAAATGAAAACCAATTAATATGGTGAAATATCATGCCTGTCCAGACTTGTCAATCTCGCTGCCTGGAGGTAAGCATAAAAAAATATTGGTGATAGGGGCGAGAGTCCTGCTTATGGTACATTACACATCGCCCTTAAACGTATATGCATACAGGTGGAGTAGAATCAAGTGAGAAAAAAATGGTGTCTCAAACCCCTGGTGGTCATTCCTAGAACTAAATATAATAATACATTATTTTTGGCGGTGGGGAATGGGGGAAGGGGGGGGGTATTATTCCAAGATGGTGGATGGATGTAAAATAATTTTTAGATTTTTTTTAATTTTTGGAAATTTTTAAAATTTTTGAAATTTTTTTTTAATTTTGGGAAATTTTGGAAAATTTTGAAAGTGACGTAATCCAAGATGGCGACCGGAAACAAGATGGCCGCCGGAAACAAGATGGCCGCCGGAAACAAGATGGCGGCACGAATCCTCAAATCCTCAGCCGCCAGCCGCTGTCCCAGAAGGAACATAACCTATCTACTTATAGTTAATCAACTTTTTTTTATCAAACTGTGAAGGCTCCTACCGACTCCACAATTTATCTTACACGCTCAACCATCAAATGAAGTTTCCAAAGAGGTTAGCTGTTAAGCGCGAAAAGATGCGAATTGTAGGAAAATATAAATTTTGCAGGTTTTTTTTGAGTGCTCACTTTATCCGGAACCGCCAATAACTGAACATGCTTGCCTAACCTCAGCAGATTAGTTAATATTACCACTTGGTGTGCGCTGATGCTGGACAGCACTGCAGGACTAACGAAGCAGAGTCGTAACATCGGTGCCATATCTCACGCGATGTTTACTTCGAGAAGTATGCGGGCTACTGCAAACAGAACTGCCGAGGCGGACGAAGCCCCTGTGTTCTCTGCCTGGCGAAGCAAGTCTTGGCGCTATTAGCAGAGGCCCTCCACGTGCGCGGAAACGCGGGCTGATATTCACGTCGGCCGGCGCAATATTTACCGTAATCCCCCCGCCACACCCCTTCAACATCCTAGCTGCGCTCGTGCCCGCGCGACCGTGTAATTCGGGCCTTCAGCTCCGCTGCCTGATAAACATACCTCCGCCCGTAATGGCGTGCACACAAAACACACGGCAGCGGGTGCATTCCATCGCGGCGTGGACCCGATATTTCCCGGTGGGAATCGTAAAAGGGTAGAAAAGTGGGGTGAGGCGTGGGTAGAGACGTAAATTTTCAGAAGGATGGATAGGGTGGGGAGCGCTCGGATGTAATATCTGACGCGCGTGTCAAGGCACCCCCCTCCTGCCACACTGCTAACCCCACGCTTTTCGCTTCTCGTCTGTCTCCCGTCAGCATCCCCCCTGAGGCCGGCGGAGGGGTGGCTTTCAGGATATTCAATTAAGTGGTTGTTGGCGACGACTAATGGTGAGTAATTCACCCTCCCCCTCCCCTCTCTCGGCCATTTTCTTCCTGTCAGCCCGCCTACCCTCCGAACCAGCCACCACTTTCGGGGAGACCCCTGCCAACCCCCACAGGACAAACACCGCGACAGGTACGCCGGATCTATTACCTCCCCCTAACCCCGCGCCAGATACCCACCCCCTCAACACTCACACCCCCGGTTGGACAAGGAATCAGTGGAGCGTGCAATTACCACCACGCTGGTTGAAACCTCCCTTTCCCTTTTCAACCCACCCCCAGACAACTGTATATTTTTCCTCCCCTCGGCACTCCGGCGTCATTTTCGCGGTAGGAGAAGCGGAAATTTCCTAAATGCGATGACAAACACGCTCTGTCACTCTGTTTGCCATGCGTGTGTAATGCGGCGCGGTTGAGCGTGGCGCTGCATGTTCGGGCGGACAATATTTTCTCTGGCTTTGAACGTGAACATTTTTGGGTATATTGTAGGAATAGTTGACTTCTGGCGCATTATGGAAGTAAACCTAACAGTCTATTTGATTGTTAACTGTTTTTAATATAGGGCATTCTTATTATTGTCGTGTTTAGCATAAAAAGTTCAACACACAATCTGAAAAAAATGTCAACCTACTATAGTCTTTTTCTCACAAGAGGTAAGCGAGATGTTACTCATGCGATATTTAGGTGTTTCGAAATCATATTGGACCAGAAAATGTGGTCACTGAAAAATCATAATAAGAGTTTCTTAGTTCTTAAAAATCGATTATTTGAACATTTTAATTATAAAATAATTTTGGTCATTTTCTAGCATAATCCACAATCTTCGCCGAGGAAAAATGTCAACGTAACTCGTATTGGTATAATAGTTTGACATATACGTATTCAAAATAACTATTTATTAAAACATGTGAGTCTAATACAAGGAGATATGTTATTGTTGAATACTATTTTATGTATGTCATATGAGTTGGACTTCAACTGATTATAAAACAGGTCGTTATTAATGTATTTTCTGGACGCATAGTGAAGTATTTTGATGTCCTAACATACTTTAAATCAATGTCACGAATTGTTGGTAACACAAACAATTCGAAATACAGTAATCTTGCTCAGAAAAAGGCGACAGTTCATCCGGACCATCGTAGAGAACCTATCAGTTATCATTAATCAGGAGATAGCATAGCACGCCTAGAACTTTCTATGTTCTGTAAGATAAGTCTTCACAGTATCATCACGTATTTAATCGACTTCACTATGTAAAATCGCATAGATAACCTATCAGTTTATTGTTAATACTTAGACCTTTAACCATAGATGAGAGAATAGTACAGATGGAGCATTAGCAGTCTGTACAGAGGCCAATCCCACTTTGTTTATTTAGGTAGAAATATGGCGGAGTGCAATCAGCTGTTCCTATATGTGTATTGAGAAATGAGGTTATGGTTAGCCAAACCACATCCGCATTATACACGTTGCTATGGTAACAAACAACATATTTCAGGTACCAATATGGTGGATGGGCTCCTGCCCCTTCCGCCTCAAGGCCTCAGACCCCTCGTCCTAAGACGTGTGATATACTCCATCTGTATGTTTCTCTAATCTCTGCCTTTGACTGAATTTGGTGACGTAAATATTATAGCAATTTTTTTCCCACTGTCAAGTATTTTATAAACGTTTAGACAAAAATATTGCTCAAATAGCTCCTAACAAGGCCTCAAACCTCCCTTATCACTCACGAGCTGGGTAATATTTAACTCAAATTTGTATAAATTCTCACTCGACGAATTCCCACATACGTCTTATAGCATATTTTTACTCTAGTACTTCTTACTACCATTTAGTTTAAACATTTGCGCACAAATATTAATTAAGTATTGGTACAAATGCGAAAATTTTCCTTCTCAGTTATCAATTTTGTTCAGTTTGTTCTCATTTAGCATAAGGCATCACCCCTAAGCATACCAACATATATTTCAGTAACACATCACACATTGCACACAACATAAATAATTTTTTATTAGAATATACGTAGCAAAACAATTGCTGTTTAATAATGGTTTCGCACTAATAACAGTTGCATAGGTTATAAAAAACAACTTTCTGTTGTAAGGTAGAGTTTCTCACCTGGTTATGGATGAAGCGTGCTAGTAATTCAGGGTTTTGTATCTTTTTGAAGGTTTGAAAACTCTGCTAGACATACTGCTTGAACGCCAGAAATATTGCCTTAGCACATGATAATGACTTTCGAAACACAGTCAGAGTTTCTGAAATTAAGATAATGTCCAATTTGTGTGGAGTGAAGCGCAAACGATAGAGAAAGGGATGATAGATTTACACACGAAAATAGTGCAACAAATGGTGGGGAAAATATATGTATAAAGCTTGTAGCTCAGCAGAATTAAAGTGCAGTACTATTCGGAACCAAAAGGATTCCTTGTCACACTAGGCTTAGATTAAATGTTTAGCGGAAGGCTGCTTACGCAGCTGTTCTTAATGACTTAGAAGGTAATTGTAAACACAATAAGTTGAACTGAAATCCAAACGGCCAGCAAAATCATTGTTCAAAAAAAATCAGTTCCTTGTGCACCGAATACACATAGGCCCTACGCCTCGTTAAAACTAAGTTGTGTTCTTCTTTATTAAAAAGCAACGTTTAAATTGAGCATGCTTATTGCAGTACTACTACAATAATACAGAGGAGCGGAAGAAATCGTGAACTTAGCACAGCGAATACCTTGTATAAATACGCTAGCTCACGATCAGCTCCTTGCAAATGTTTAATTGAAAATGCATATTACAGTAGTATATTTGTGATTTCCTTACACATATATGTCAAAATTATTAAGAATAGAGAACTGATGGTAATGGTTAAGTAGTATATTTGTTTATAACTTTTCTGAAAATCTTACATAATTCTTTTAAATTGCGGTAATCTTTTCACAGTCACACGAAAATGTGTGATGAGATAAATACGCTTGTTTAGGAACTGTTCCACTGAAAAAAAATAATTATCAAATTGTATTTACTGTGATTGTTGCTGAGTACGATTATGCTTTTGCGCGTGTTTATGTCAATAAACTGACTAATTAGCAAATAATATTAATAGATAATTTGACGGTTAAATCATATTAGCCACGTGACATAACTTTGGTCATGTGGCCGAATGATACGTAGTACCAACAGTCATAAATTCATACTTCAGGGAATTGGTGCATGTAAAACCAAAAAAATTGTTAAACTGCACATTGCGCCTTTTAGGGTAGGTTCTGTGGTTAACTGCGTGAGGATACATGTATTGGTAAGAAATTCGTTAGTTAAAGTAATGCCAAGCACATATTCATAACATCCGTTCGTGTATAATGTCATAGAATTGTCAATGAGGAAGATACTATAAATATAAGCTACGCGTAGCAACTAGAGACCGGAAAAATTCGTGGGTTCACTGACCTGTACGCTAAATTCCTAGAATGTTTGTGAATTCGTGCGGACAGCAACTGTTTATCAGCTCCTCGCTGACAGTGAAATTGGCCTGTATTCAGCTACAGTTTTATTGTTGGCTCAGCTATTTCCAGGAAGTTTCGAATAAGTCAACGGTCAATTGTGAACGTAACACAGAGTTCGTTTATGGAAATCTTAGCTTGCGCCTAAAAGAAAACGCGAATTTTTCGGATCCCTAGTAATGACTAAGTAGGCCCTACGTACATTACTGATTTGACAAAGAAGTATTTACCTAGAAAGAAACCATGTTTCTTAACAATTATTTTTAAGTCGTTTTACTCTATGCAACTAATGATAGAGCTACTAAAAAGAATATTACCCCAGTTTGTTTCATTACCTTGCATGCTTATCTGCAGTTGTGATTCATGGTTAGTGATTGGATGGTTTAACTATCACGTGTCTTTGGATTCAACTCGCAAATCACACAAGTGTGGTGTTGAAGCAACCTTATTGCGATTTACACAGTCAAATGAGAGACGTCACTTCGCCGAGACACGCTGCCAACCATCATGGAGCAGAGCTGCAGATATTCACGTAAGACACTGAAACAAACCAGGGAAAACTTATTTTCGCGAAAAATTCGTGGTTCTACTGATAGGTCAAATCAGTAATATAATAACTTCAAGTCATTACGTACTGTAAAGCGTTTATTTTCATTCTCTTCCTCATTACTAATGACGTGATAGCAAACACGTGGTCATGAAAGAGCGTTCTGAATGTGTACATGACCTCAAATCCTCAAAAACGCCTCATAAACGCATTTGCAAACCACGTAACTTTATTCAGGGAAGCACAGTGGAAACTTTTTAACTCACCAGGTGCAGTGTAACATTTTTTTTCTCGTATTTTCCATGTACCAGTCCTCTTTAAAGAGTCCCAACTTACCGACAATGGCACATAGTCATGTATTCTTGCGAAGTGTTGAAAGTATTGAGATGCTTGGTACCATAGTCGTGGTACGGCACTTGTCGTCTGGGAACTTGTACACACTCGCACAGCGCATGTCGGTCTGCCCTGATGCCACGAGCTACCCCCGGTGCTTGCTGAGCGAAACACGCCTCAGGCCGCAAGGCAGCCGCAGGAACTAATATACATCTCATTACGCGGCGCTGGTCGCAGGGGCTGCCCATTGTCTCCGCGCCTTCATAACGATGCAGGGAGTGCCACTGCCGTCTAGTGGATAGGGTTGGGGCACGGGAGGCAGCAGCCCCAGGGAGTGTGGGGTAACAGAATTTCAGTTGTCGCCTACCATCTTGGCAACCGTTCCGGAATAACGTCCTTATCTGCCTCGACTTCAAAGGCGGCCATTACGGAGAAGGAGGATGTTGGGGTGGTAGGAGTTAGAGGGGCTGCCTCTGCCAGCTTATCTCAGAGAAGTGGATAGGGGAGGAGGGAAGAAGATTTCCCCACATGTAGTTGGCTCGGGCATCTGCTTTGTTCGGTTATGATCATGTTTGCAAGGGTTGAATGGGTTTTGGGGCGAGAGGTTAGACTATGTGGGACGCAAAGGAATGGTGCCGTCGATTTCTTGCTGGTCCTGGGAACACTGTACACCTTTGAAGATATTCGAAAGCGGAGGGGTTGACAGTCCTGCAAGAAGCTTTTCCTCGCTCTTCCCACGGCAAAGGGGTGATTTTAGTGGCCAACTTCATCTTCTCGCGTTATCTTTTTGGATCAGGACGCGTCCAACAACTTCTTCTCTTAGAACCGTGACCTTATTTCCCAGATTAATGGGGCAATCGATGAAGATTCTACCACATATAATCACAAAATCAAGTAATGCGAGACTACGTTAATGCATAAACGAGAGTCAGGAGCGTAATTGAAAAGTGAACGCCGCACGGTGTACGCATACGTTTTGACATAAACTATGTTTATTGTTGTTACCGTTAGTCATAATGCTTGCAATGTATTAATTCGTATTTCATGTAAAGCAACATTCGGTTATTTTTATAATGTAATCATTGGTTTCAATTACTCTCAGTAAATAATTAAAACAATAAGCTTTCTAATAATAGGTTTTTAGTATACATAATTTGTCTTCCCTATCTAAAAATACAAAATGGATATTTTAGGTTAGCTTTAAAATGTCTTCACAGCACTGTGATCCGACAAGCAAGTTGTTTAATGAGCTCAGGTCTAATATTGAAATATAAATGTGAGGTTAAGGGTGAGGTATAATACTTAGGTACAATACAGTAGTCTAATACCGAGGAATAATACAGAAGTAAAGTATTGAGGTATAAAAAGTGTGGTATAATATTTAGGTCTTTAAAAGCGAGTTCAAAATGGGAGGTCTAAGAGTAAGGTTTAATATCGATGTCTAAAATTAATATCTAAATGTGAAGTCTAATATTGAGGTGTAGCTTGAGGGAGTGAGTGAAAAGATTTTGGTCAGCGCTTAATTAACATCGAGGTCTTTAGCGTTGGTGAGGGGGTATGTGATGTGAATATGGAGCAGCGCCGGAATAAATCGACGGGGGAAACGGGAGATCCCTGAGAAAACCCGCCGACCAGCGGCATCATCCGGTACTTGAGGTGTAGAAGGGTGGTCAAATTGTGAATCTAGATTTGTGTTCAGATATTTGGATTTTAGTCTATATCTATGAATCCTGGTATGTATCCAGAAGTTGACGCATACATATATTATCCAGATGTTGTTGAATTCATATGTGAATCTTGGTATGAATCGAGAAGTTGAATCCAGATATGAATCCAGATATGAATACAGATACTAATCCAGATTTGAAACCAGAAGTTCGTTAAACCAGATATGGATCTTGATTTGAATCCAATGTTGGTGAATCAAGACATGAATACAGATTTGAATGCCGAAGTTGGTGAATCCAGGTACAAATCTAAATATGAATTTAGATATAAATTCAGATTCTCTAAGGAGTCACTGATATATCGCGAAGATTACATAAATAATGTCACGAGAGTCAGAAAGAAAAAAGTCACGAAGATGTTACGAGTATGATTCGAAGAATCCAAGAATGAATGATGAAGTTTTGATATTGGAGACTTATAATGTGCATAAACATACGACAATTTAAAAACAAAGTTGAATCATTGCTAAATAAATTAAAGTGTCGATGCATGAATTTATATATGGCAGCTTCTAAAGTATAGTTCTCCTAAAAGGTAAGTGTAGTTGTTTACGTGAGTCTCATAACTAACAGTTTGATTCGGTAGTAAAAACTGAGGTCTATTATGTTCTTGAGAAAGCTATTGTGACACGCAATTCGGTTGCCACCGCAGTTAACTATATTTAATTGCCATAAGTGTTGCTAAACTGTCATAAATTCCATATTTACTCATAAATATGCTTACGACCACTCTTTCTTCTCACAATCATATCAGGATTACATCAAGCCATTATCATTGTACTAGTTTTTATTCGAAAAGCAGAAATGTAGATATTGTGTCTTCGTAGATACTGGAGATAATTGTACAGTAAATGCGGCGATAGCAAGGAGTTGCTGTTCTCGAGGGGTGGGGCCATCTGTCGGAAGCTGGCTCCTGATTGTCCCAACAGAACCAAAGCCTGCAGGACAAGTGGCTAGGATTTTGGATCCTACCAGGAGCCGGCTCACGTACAGGTCAGCGACCAGCGGGTTCTCTATGACACAATGACGCTAGTTTGCTTCAGAACACAACTTCACATTACATCGTGGTTAACATGGTGGTTTCGTGATTGGGACCAATATTTCGAGTGAGTGCACTGTATATCGCGTCATAAACGCACTCAGTAAGTACTTTAATTTTGGGTCGTAACCTTAACATTTAAATACTTACTTTCCTAGCATTTTCATTAAATATTAAAGAAAAATGTTTAGTTAATTGATATAAAATGAAATTAATTTATTTATGATAATTCCAAAATACTGTCAACCGGGGCAATATAGCCATTTCGAGGTAACTTCGTCCCATTCAAAATATTATTTTGGGGCCATTCAGTAAATTAATAGATAATTCGAGACATATGCTTAAAAATAAGTTTCAGCCATTCAGATAAAATAATTTTGTCCTCTAAACGACTTACAAACTAAACATTTTAATGGGATAAAATAAATCTAGAAGTCCAAATATGCCTCAGTTTACGATAACTGATTATATAGAAGAAATAAAATAATTATTTCTCGCAAGTGACGTACTGTGCTCGTGAGACTGCTAGACATTAATAGGGACCCATGAATTTCGCGAAAATATTTTGGTCCCTCTTCGTTTCAATGCTTTATATGCACATCTGTAGCTTAGCTTCGTGGATATTTGCAGCGTGTCTTCGTGTAAGGAGCCACTTATTTGACTGGGCCAATCAGCAGAAGGTTACTGCGACACCACATGTGTGTGATTAGCGGGGTATAACTCCAATAAGCTGAGACTTAAAGACATCCAATCACTGAACACGAAGCAGAGTGCACGTGTGCACATAAAGGCATTGAAACCAAGTTGTCCAGAACTCTTTTCGCGAAAATCAGAAGTTCCTAACATCTAGGTATCTCAAGAACTAAGAGTGTCACTGGTGAAAAACAATTATTTTATTTATTTAATGTATTTCATGATTGTTCGTGATGTGAATGACGTACGCTTGCAACATCGTCCTTATTTGCACCTATCTTCTGCGCACACATAAATCTCTACCTGAACGCATAGTTTGTGACAGCAAATCCCCTCCGGAGAAATAAACAATTTTGATGAAAATTTAAGAAAAAAATACATCCGTTTTATTATATTTATTTGTGTGGTATCATTGAAATGATTATACAAGCGCAACGTAAATTAAAACAATTGTACCGAATTACTAAATAGGAACAAAGAAAATTACTGAATTATTTTTTTTTTATATTTTCAGTATTGTTTTTGTAATAAGCTTCTTCGTTATTTTAATATAAAATGTTTACATTATTTTGCCTTTAGTTCTTTTTCGAAATTAAGTTAAAGGTTACTTACACTGAGACTTGTGATTTAATGAACTTGTACACAAAAATTCGCATAATTTCCCATTTGATATTACAGTAAAGTGTAAATAACATTTCAACGTTGTACACTGTACTACTGTGTTTTAGTAAATGCTATTTATTTTACATATTAAGGACCTTGCTGTTTAAAAATTACAGAATAATAACTACATAACTTTATTTCATTTCCAAACATAAATGTGGTGATTTTTTAATAAAATATAGCTACATTAAAAATAATTTGATTGCTGTTTATATATATATATGTATATATATATATATATATATATATATATATATATACATATATATATTACAAAAACATTCTAAGTTAATATGAAAACTATTCCCAAAAATGTTTTTAAAGATTTGTGAGAAAAGGTTAATTTTATAAATATTGTATAGTAACATTAACAGTCGTAAATTTACATCAAAGCTTTTGCTTCAATTAGCTAGGGATGTCATAATTATTATGAAGTAAGCTTAAAATTGCAATGCATGAAATTTGGATGGTGTTATGTATCAATATAGTACGTGCCATGTATTAGTTAGGCATAATTTAATCTTGAGCTTTGAAACTGTATCATAAAAATACTTTTCTTTAAATTCCTGCGAATATGAATATCGGATTAACTTATTAATATAACTTCAGCAAGACTGTTTCAAGTTCGACAATCTTACGGCATGTATTACTGATAGCTAACATTCGATGCATAGTCTATTGATGCATTAAAGCGTACATTTATCCACACGAGAACTGTATTGATGGTCCTTAAGGAGGCAGAAATCGGTGGACGGGGGTTTACAGACAACATCAGACCCGCCGATAAAAGTCACATTCAAACAAAATGATCCCGTGAATATCTCCAAATTGAAATAATATCGCAGAGTTAAAATCAATATTTTATTTAATAATTGGTTGTTAATTCCTAAAATTATGACTATACTATGCACATTCTCATGCTGAAAATTTGAAAACTAAACCTTGGCGTGCAAAATAGGAATACGCATCCCTTTCTCCTATTTATATTGAAAAAAAAAATTCTTTTTTATGCCTAGATATCCGAAAAAATTCACTGTTTCACTGACTTGTAAACTAGCTCCCAAGAAAATATGTTTACTGAAGCAGATAACATTTGTACGTTGGACGCCCGTTGATGCAGTAGCACCACAAGAATGAGCCTGCGTTTATTCGCTTCTTTATTGTTGTCTCAGCACCTTCTAGAAGACTTCGGATATGTCTAAGATATTGCGAAAGTGACACAAACGTGCAGTGTTTTGAATTTTATCTTGCGCTCAAAACAAACGTTGAATTTTTCTTGTCTCTATATCCGCATCAGGCGAGTGTGATCGGAATACTCGGTAACCTCGGTGAATGCTTTATAAAGTAGTTCACATGACGCTGTTTGGCATGCATTGAACAAATTAGTTGTGTGCATGTAAACCCGTTGCGACACTATTATAATGGCAACTTTAAAACTTGCGGAAAAGTCACGCCGGCTATAATCTGTGCAGTGTAAGTCTGCCTACTTTTGACGTTTCTATTCTGAGAAAAGCATCTCAAACAGGATTGCAAAGAATCGTTTTTATTTTTTCAGGAAAAAGGATGGTTAAGGGCGTTCAACCCGTAAAATTTCGTAAATTTTTATTGTTTTAATATTTGTGCCAAACACTGTTCGACTTTAACACATCAGATAACATGTCACTTACCCAAATAAAACAAAGTTGCGCCTTATAGCTTTTGCTTAATCATTCACCAAAGTTTCAAAATGACCATTGCAGTGCAGCCAACATAAAAAAAAGTAATTAAATGACGAATTAAAAATTTCTGGAACTGAAAGTCTTAGTATCAATGCATTTTATGACTTGTTTGACCAAAGTTAGTTTTGAAAATTTCAGTAGTAGCCGAAAGTCAAAGATACGCAAAAATTTACTCATGTTTATACAATTTTAAAAATAAATAAATAAATAAAAATATACATTTGTATTTACAAAAGTGTCTTGAAGTAGTCCGTATAATTTAGCATCAATTATCTTGTTTCTGCAAATTAATAAATTTTTATTTAATTTGGCTACGCCGCAACAGCCATTTTGCGACTTTGATAGGTGATTATGCTAAAACTATGGAACCAATTTTTTAATTTGGAGAAATTAAATTTCATTCTATGTGTAAAAGTTGGATAGTGTTTGGCATAAATATAAAATAATGCATTTTTACGGATCCAACGTCCAGCAGTGGAGTTGCCAGACATTTTCTCTTATGAGAGATATATTTTCTCTTAGAGATATAGTATGTTAGCAAGTCATGAGGGAGGGCGTGTTCCGACTGTCAAGATGTGTTGTGGTGTTGACGAGCTTGTCGCCGGAAGTCATTTGGCCGTGGTGGCTCGCACCGCGTCAACACAGCAAACCTTGCCAACCCCACCCTTCACCGCATCTCAGCAGGAGCGACTCTTCAAGCCTTGTCCCCCTCTTACCCTCAGCCTACACACCGGCACCAGACGTGTCGACATGTGTGCCCTACTAATGAAAGACTGATAATCAATACGCGTTTTGTTTGCGAGGGGCGAGGAACGGAAGAAAGGCGGAGCGGTGGCGCAGCCCGGCGGTCGTGTACGTAAGCTCGCTCAGCTGACGACAGCGCCCCACTCTGCTCAGCGGCCGACGATCCAACTACGAGACTGAGAAACTCGCTGCTCTGCTGACTTAACTTGTGTATATTTTAATCAAAATATGTTCATGTTTACAAAATGGCGGCTGTTTATGTTTTTAGCATATAAAATGACATATCTATGAGACACATTTTTTTTTGTTTCAACAAACTTGGTACACATACGAAACTGACTTGACTTTTGCGTATTTCGTTCATCCTGTGATCATATTTTAGTATTGGCGGCCGTTGTAGTGATTTAAGCATATTATAACATATCTGACAAACACTTTGCTGAATTCCATTAAACTAACGACAAATATAGGCTACCACACTTTAAGCTGACATTACTTTGTGTATTTCAATCACACTATGTTCATGTTTTCAGAATGACAATAAGTTTTATATTTCAAGCATAATATTACATTACATAGGAATTAGTATTCAGAGTTTAATTAAACTTGGTTTGCGTATATTTCACACAAATCTAGCTTAACTTTTGTGTATTGTGTATTTCGTTTATGCTATGTTCATATTTTTGTACTCGCAGCTAATTTACTATTTTTATTATAGTGTATAATATCTCAGGAAATACGTCACCGAGTTTCATAAAACCACGTATTAAGTTGACTTTTTATTTCTGTATATTTCAATAACACTGTGTCCATATATTTTAAAACGGTGGCTACTTTTATATATTTTTACCCTAGTATAACTTATCTGAAGAAGTATTTTTTACAATGTCATCAAACTTGGTACGCATATACTACATACAAATCTGACTTTACTTTTGCGTATATCGTTAATACTTTCATATTTTCATAAATGCAATTTTTTTACATAACTGAGAAATTGCTTCCCAATTTTTAATAATCTTGGTACACATACACGGATTGGTAAGTTGACTTGACTTTTGATTGCGTTCTTCGTTACTTTTATATTCAAATGTTTGAAACGGCAGCTTTTTTTTTTTTTTTTTTTTTTTTTTTTTTTTTTTTTTTTTTTTTTTTTTTTTTTTTTTTTTTTTTTGCCTTTAGGATATTTTGACACATCTGAGGAAATATTTTTATTCGAAATGTATTAAACTTCGTACATATATGCAACTTAGCATACTGTCTTGACTTTTATGTATTTCGTCAATCATGTGTTCAATTTCTAAACAGTGGTCATGTTTATATTTTTGGGTAATAACACATATTCCAGGAAATAATTTTGTTAAGTTTATTGGTTTTGGCACGCAATTTGTACTTAGTTTACAGGACGTCTGTGTTTTCCTTTCATCCTTTGGTCATATTTTGAAAAAGGCGGCACGTTTGTTCGTCTTTAGGATAGAATGACCTCACAACATTTATTTTTCCTATTTTTATCAAACTCTGTACGCACCTATTCCTTAGTAAGCTGACTTAACTTTTGCGTATTTAGTTTTTTACGTGTTTAAATTAATATTATAAATATGTATTTCTAGGTGCACATAAACGATTTGAACATTCAGGGTTAATTTACGCACACTTTGAGGAAAGTAGGCTTGTCTGTTTTGAGGTAACTTCGTGTTTTAATATAAAAATGTTGCTGTAAGTAATTTCACGCCTTAGATAAAAACAAAAATGTGTATATTAGTGTAAATTTCTTATGGGAGGACTTTTATAAATTAGTAAAAATGATGTTATAGATTTATGAACATACTTTGTTACTAATGATTGTTTGCTGTAGAAATCTTTGAAAACATTAAACATGCAACCCACGAAGATAACAAGACATCGGGTCGTAAAAAAAACTAGTGTACTTGACATATCTTTGTACTCTTGTGTTGCTGACCAATTGCATCTCACGCCGAAGACGGGAATGGATTTCATTTCCCGAAAAGTAGCAGCCTTCGTTGTTGGAAACCTGTGTCGCTTATTGTCCTATATTCATTGTATACTGTCCACTGCCAGTCTTGTCGATCTCCATTATTTTTTATCATTCAGTGTTTGTTTCCGTTTGTTCGTTATGGGTGTTTTGTAGCAAACTGCCAGAATTTCCAGCTCTGAATTTCTGGGCATTCCTTTCTACCTGCTGTGGTCTCCTGTTCTATTATTAATTGCTGTCAACTGTTGTCTGTCGATTCTCATTATAACTTTACATTAAGTGCTAATTTACTTTTATTTATTTTTAATTTACGTATGTTCGTTATGGCTGGAGTTTGACTGGACACTAAATTACAGATTTTCTCAAATAAAAATAATAAAAAAATTAAAATACAAAATTTTTTTTTTATCATGTACACCAGCTCTTTGCTTTACGATCAACTTTCCTGCTGTCTTCGTGGGTTGCATGATTAATTTTTTTTTTTTTACAGATTTCAGCAACAAGTCATAAGCAATAGTGTACTGTAGGTTCATAAACCCATACATTCTCATTACCAAGTCCCCTTGCAACAAACATCCAAACACTTCATTTATAAATAGTGCTTTCTTCTCTGTAAACAACCAACGGTAAATCCTATAAGTAGAGACGATTATTTCACGTATTCATTCAAGGTTAAGTTGAACCTGAAGAACGTAAACTTCACTGTTTCTTCTGTAATTGGACGAGCGTAATTTTGACGACTGCAACCAAGTAATAAATACGAAAATTTCATGGCGGAAATCACTTGGCATAGGAGGTTCGGGATAAAGTGAGCACTCTAAAAAGCCCAGCTAAAGTTCTATTTCCAGCCATTTCTTAGCTTTCCGCGCGTAACGGCAACGACGGGAAATGTCAACCCCTCTGGACACGCCACTTGATGTTTGCGCGTGTAAGGTAAATTGTGCCGTCAGTTCGTTAAAAAAAGGTTTTATTAATTATATAGAATACAATAATGCCGACTTCTGTTGCTCTTATTTCAATATTGTTGTAATTAAATAAGAAATTACGTGGACATGTACTGCGTAATTTCACTGCCAACAATACAAGCAGTAAGGTGTTGAATTGTACACAGCAACATCTAGTGATATTTTTTTAATGTTAAATTTTTAACGTTCACTTCAACCCGAATGATTTATACCTGCTCGTACAGTTATAAGCCGACGGCTATCGACTTAAACAAGTACGTGTATAGGACTGAGAAGTCAAGGCAGCTGCCAGATGAATACGTAAGTTACTAGTCCCTGTAGCAATTAGTTAGGCATACAGTTTCCGCCACTTGTTGGGGTGGTGTCAGAATAAAGATACCGTTATTCTTCGGCAATGTTCGGTTATGCGCCCGATATTCCCCAGCTAAGCGTCATATAGATTCCTGACAACAACGCAGCTAGCAGTCTTCTCCATAGTAAATACGTATCGTATATCGAGAGTACGGCGCCACGGATGCAGACTTACAACTGCGACCCGTAGGCATCTGCTTGTCCCGGAGAATAGCAACAAATAAGGGCCTGCAATGGAGAGGCACTAAAACGGAAGAGGTCGGTAGATTAGGAAGATTCCCAGGAAAATTCACCTTGCAGACGGTCTGAACATACAGGAAACCGAACCCGGATCGCCTTGGTGAAAAGCGATTGCGCTAGCTACTACACCAACAACTGTCCATAGTTAATTCCATTTTGAAATTGAAATCATCTTACGATACCTATATAGCTGACGCGTTAACATTCTTCTACTGTGTCAGGAAAAAGTTTTTTTAATAGGTACTACTAAATGTGTGTTAGATAACATTATCAACGAAAAAAAACACATATAAGACAATGTTACTCTGTTGCTGTTTTCTAGACATCATGCTTAGAAACTTGGTTTATGGTTCCGGGGCACCTCAAAAATGGCTAAAAAATAATTCTTTTAGACTACTGTCACGTAAAGAATACCAACCGTAAAAGTACAGCATGTATAATATACTGTACTATGTACTTCCCGTAAACAAAAAAAGTAGGAGCACGACTTAAGAGGGCGTGGTACATAATTCAACGCTCGAAGCATTAATCTATAACTTTAGGATTCTTGCTGCCAATTTGTGAACATTAAACAATATCAGTCCTAGACAATAGTTTAAGCCAACGTTTTAAATAAAATTGTTTCCAGTGTTACGAACTTCTGAGGCACAATCTCTGACGCCGGAACCTCGTGCATTTAACTGCGGCACAAGAGATCACGCGTAACGAATTATCACTGAAAAAAAAAGTATAGTTGCAGGTACCATACTTCTGTAAAAGCAGGTACAACAGAACAGTTTGGTTGTTGATACTACTCTGGACAGTTCCTTCAACAATTTGTTGTGTATAAGAAACAAAGAACCTTGTTGCTTTTACACACCAGATGGTAACTTCTACACAATAAATTGTTGAAGAAACTTGTCCAGAGTAGTATCAAAAACCTAACTGTTTTGTTGTCTTTTTTTTTTTTACAGAAGTATGGTACTTGCAACTATACTCTTTTTTCAGAGTAGTAATTCAGAATAAATACTTGCTCAAAGTTGGCAAATACTATTATCTAAGATTGTCATTGAGTATTTTATCCATATTGGCTTCGAAAGAAAAGCGTAGAAATCAATAGATTTTTTCAGCGTATAATTATCTACCGCGCAATCTTAAATTACCGTAGTAAATAACCAACGTCCAAAACAGTTAACTCCATTTTCACGCCCAGCACGTAAAGTCGATACAGTTGACACATGAGTCAGTCAAGGTCTTATCGCCTGCATGATTCCTTACCACGTATTTAGCGCGTGTTGTAAAGGGTTCTTAACATTGATATCAGAAGTATGACTTCTGCCGTGTTACAACTACTGCAATTTAAAAAAAATAGTAAAATACTAAAACAATACGTGCATATTTAGAATATTAATAAGAAGCATTTCTCTTTGATTATTTTTATTGTATTCTGATAGAGGCAGTCAAAAGAACATTCAATATTTTAGTTGCATCTTAATGTTTGAAAAGTGAGAACTACTTCTTCAATCCACTTTTTGTAATAGTGTAAATCAATGATATCAACATACATGAAAGTCAGTTGAACTTACTAAATATGATATGTTTATCGAGTCTGACAACATTCGTTTGACCCCTTTGATACACGCATGGGAACGAGAACTAATAAGAATGCCCTTCTCTCGGAAAGTTTGTTGAGAATTGATAATGGTTACACCGAGTTCCTCAACGTGCTGTGTTTATTTCTGCTGCACGCAGATATCATAGCGTTATTAGGAATCTACGACCACTCGCTCAAGCAAGGACTTCTCTATCTCACTCCCCGTCTCAAAGAACACAAAATAAACAAAGATTCTACCTATTATGTTTATTGTTGCCATTGTTATCATTGCTTGAGTGGGAAGTATTTTAGCCTAACCTCTATGAGTGAAGTAGGCTTATGAAATCACCTTCCTGTTTGTGCGTGTGTGTCCCTTTTTAGGGACCGAATTTCATTGAACTAAGTACACTTATAGTGATTAGTTACCTGACTTCAATTTGTTATATTTTGTTTACAACTTGCTCATATTTTCATAACTTCAGCGACTTCAAAATTGTTCCTGTCTCACTACATATCTAAGTAAATTAACAGTACTTTGGAATTTCACCGAACTCAGTACACGTAGGCTACCAAGTACGGTGACTCGAATTGTATGTATTTAGTTCGTGTCATATTTATATTTTCAAAATAGGGGCAATTTTTTATATTTTCATCATTACAGGTTATATTTTAAAGAATACTATTCGGAAATTTATCGATCTTAGTTCATACATAAAAGTTTGTGAGTTGGCTTGACTTTTGTGTAATTTATTTATCGTATGTTCCTATTTGAAAAACTGCGACAATTTTGTGTTTTTAGCATTATTTCTTACGCCGGAAATATTTTTACCAAATATCATCAGGATTGATACACATACACTACATACTAAGCTGACTTAACTATTGTTTGTGTATTTTATAAACTCGAAATTATATTTTTGAAATTGCGCCCGATGCTTATCTAATTATGTTTGATCTTAGGACATATTTTTCAAAAATTTCATGAAATTTAGTATCAATCTGTAACATAGTAAGCTGACTTGACATCAGGGGTGTTTCGCTGGCCGTGTCTTCGTATTTTCAAAGTGGGGCTATTTTGTGTAATTAGGATAAACATTCCTAAATTTCATTTAACTTGGTGCACATATACTCATTAGCAAGCTGACTCGACTTTTATGTGTTTTATTATATTCCTAAGCGTATTTTCTAAATTGGTGGTTATTTGAAAATTTTTTTTCGAACGCACGAATTATGTGCAGAATCATTTTCCAGAATTTCCTAAAAATTAATACACATCTAGTATTATTTAGATTACTTGACATTAATGTTCTTGTCATACTACATTCATATTTTTTAAATATATGAGCTTTTATTTTTAACGTATTTTGGCTAAAAGAGATATCTAAGGAACAATTTTTCAGAACTACCTCTTACTCAAAATAGGCAACTGTCAAGTTGGTTAGGTTTTTACGCTTTGCTAATGCCTAACAATATTGCCTTTTCATACTTTCTAAATGGAGGCCATTTGAAAATGTTTCAGAATTCCATGAAAATCTACACGTACAGTTCTTAGTTAAGGCAACAGGTTATATATATATATATATATATATATATATATATATATACACACACATAAGCATTGGCACTAATTATCTATAGCAAAGAACTGAAGTCTATACATTGACATGCCGCACACTTCCAAGTCTCTATCCAACTGAATTAATTTATTTATTATTAATTAAATCATTTGTAGGCAAACGTGACACAAAATTGGCAAAAAAAAGTATGTTGATCTGATCAGTACCAAACTTCACAGAATCACCCGCTTGGCTAATCTGAAGACTGCCTAAAAATATCATCAAAATCGCTCCAGCCGTTTTAGAGCCCATAGGGAGCGTAAACACATACACTCACACACCTATACACACACACACACACACACACATATATATATATATATATATATATATATATATATAATCGAACCTCGAAACACTAAAGAATTCTAAAGATCAACAGAAAGATTAAGTGACTTAAAAACCTTAGCTTTACCATCGATCGAGATACCGTAAGATGGCAGCTTCATTAAACTAAGTGCCACCATGTCTTATCAATAATACTCTGAAATATTACGACAACACAAGAGGAGTCGTGCACGCTCTGTTCAGTTCCGATGCTACAGTCGACGAACTCAAAGCGCTACCAATTATTTAATAGGCAGTTGCATTTACCAGTTTTAAAGAGAACACTTAAATTTTATTTAAGAACATAAATCTAGAAATACGTGTTTAAAAAATAAGCCTTGAATTTTCTTATAAGTGGTAAAATCGTTGTCTACTTATAAACGAACGTATTCGTTCAGTAGAAGCAAGACAACTAATTGCAACGCTATGAAGATATTCGTGCAGCCATCCAATATTCGCTCAGCGGCAACGGCGTTCTTCGTCTTTATGAAGATTTTAGGACTTGCGCCAATTAAAAGTTCGGTAAGTGATGATATTCTGGATATTCGGATATATAGAACACATATTTTTGGGATCATTCAGACATTCAGTTACATTGTTCTTATCATAGTAGGAAGTACATTTCAGAATTACTACTTAAGACGTCAAGAAGAGAATAATGATGTGTTGAACAGTATCGTTTATTGGCTTTCTGTGATCTTAAGGACGGGATGCGCTGTAGCTATCCTAGTCACTTGTGCGAGATCTAGACTAAGTGAAATCGCCAGGAACATAATTCACTTGGATGAAGAGATTCTCGCCACTTCTTGGATCAAGTACCAACATGTTCGTGCGTATATATATGGGTCCAGATGTGCTTCGTTGCTGTGTTTGAATGTTATTTTCTCTATACGACATATTATTTTAACTACATACCTAAGAGTGTTTTGTTAATTACAATCTTTTTCACCGAATTGATTCCTAGAATGGGCGTGTTGTTGTATTTAAACATACTTCTGCTAATTGGAAATATTATCGATCACGTGAACAAAGAAACAGAATATCTTTGCGAGGACACCATTTTTAGAAATAACCTTCCTTACGGAACAGAGACATCTGAATATCCTGCAATGATACATAATGGGAGAAACTTCTCGATATCAACTCGAATTGCCGTGCAGCCAGTGCGTGAAAACTCACTTCAACGAGCCCAACTTAAATTTGTTAACGCAACTGCCATCATTCTTAGACAATTAAGGGGAATATTCTACAACTTGCGTGAAACAATTATGATGGTTGATTACAATTTTGGAATTATGATACTGGTCGTCTTTTCAGCCAGTATAAGTTTTATTATCCACGCTGCGAACATTGCAATTGGTATTTGTACTGGTAGCTTACATGATGATAATTTAAATAATCCCTTATTCGTTTCCCTTGTTATAATGTGGAATATTAAAGAATTTTTAGCTATCATCCTTTTGACATGTGTTCCACAAAATTTGACCGACAAGATCGAGAAGACAACGTCGCTGCTACAGAAATTAAGTTTCAACAAATCTCTCAATCCAGCCGCCAAAATGGAGTTGCAGATGTTTTCCCAGCAGGTGTTGGAGAGGCCTGTGGTTTTCAGCGCTTGGGGATTCTTCAACTTGGATCGCCGCACCTTATTCTCTTTGCTTGGTCTCCTTGCGTCTTACGTCGTTGTCTTAGTTCAGCTACACTAATCTTTATTCGTGTTTCTTTAGTAGGGATTTTATTGACTCATCTCATTTCGAAATACTTAATAAAATTTCGCACTGTCGCTTGCAAACCAATGGGACATGGAGAAACTCATATTTAAGGAGTTTCTAATTTTTTTAGCGATATTAATTTTTTACGCCTAAACGATAGTAGATATCTTAAACCTACTTGTCTGGCAGATTTGTTTAAAACCGTCTACTCCATGTTGGCTGATTTTTTCAAGGCAGTCAATATCATGGTTTTAATTAATTATATAACTAACGAAATTGTGGTTGACTTTTTAGTCGACACTGTACACAGAAAAAAATGTGTACTTTTACAAAAAAGTTTTTTGGAAACCAGTTTCCAAAAACTTTTTTTTGTAAAATTTACAAAAAAACTTGTACTTACAAATATATTTATATATTTACAAACATTTCTGTAAATCTACAAAAAATGTTGTATATTTACAGCTAATATCTGGTTAATTTTACAACAATTGTCTGTAGTGTTACAAAAAAATTGAAAACTAGTTTCTAAAAAATTTTTTGTAGAAGTACAAAATATTTTGTAAAAGCATGACTAAAGAGAATACTTTTGTTATTATTGGTGCGTATAAACTAACCTAAAAAGTTATAAACAATTAAGTATTTCTAACAATAAGACATACATATTATTTTATGTCCTACTATCATTCATAAACACAGACTTATAATAATAAACCATACCAAAATCAATGTTTATTGAATTTATTACTGTAGCTTGCAACTTAATCATTACATAAAATAATTTTTTATTCATGTTGAAATATCTTCCAAAATGGCTAATATGAAACTATATACTTACCGAATTTAATGTTTACATTATGAACTATAATAACGTAATTTATTTTAGCAAATTTTTCCCGAAATATTACATAGTTTCAAAAATGTTTCAAATAACATGAATTTCGAAGGAAAAAAAACAGTACACAAAACGACGCCAAAATTAGTTGGGTTTACTAAGTACTACACGCGAAACGAGTTCGACGAAATTCTGCCCATGGTTTAAATGTGTTTCGTAGATACATTACGTACGCAGACATAAAGGTGATCTTGTAATATTAATTTTTTTTTTTTCGGAAAGTAAGCTGAAAAGAATGTATATATTTGTAGCAGCTGAAATAATGCGACGCCATGCAGCGTGCACCGGCAGAGGTTGGCTACAGTGTTTGTGATCCACCTGTCTTATGTAGTTGTATTATCGGGACATACTGACGGAAGTGATTGCCAGACGTGCATGTGGCCTGGCAGGAAACAGACACTAACGATCATGTTTATTCTAATCGTTTGAAGAGGTTAGAACCTTGTAGGTGTTGGCTGTATCATTGCTAAGAAGTTTTGTAATCTCATCGTAACCCACATAACAAAAAGTTGTTCACGCCACATTCTCTTATATTGTAAAAAAACTCTAGTTTAGGGTATTCCAATACACTTAAAGATTTTACTGTCTTATACAGCAAAGTAATAAAAACAAATTATTGTTACTTAGTTGTTTATAGCAAGTGCAATCGTAATTTCCCGCTTTTATAGAATTCTTCATCAGCTATAATTTCATTTCGAAGAAGTTATATAATATTTTAATGATAAAGGTTCAGAACTTTGTTCTTTGGTATTTCACACGAATGTATTTTCAGAAATGTGTCTAACACTTTTCTTGCCAAGTGAAAGATACTTTTACTGTTTCCGTAGGCATGTAAGGTCTTGTTTCTGAGCATAGATACGACTATAAAGACATTTTTTTCCAAGTCTGCAATTACTGTCACGTAGTGCAGTTACAGAAACGTTTTTGCTATTTTCATTGTATTGCAGGGTTTTCAACCATACGGCGTTTTTTGTGACACGTAGTTATAAAGTTTTCAGCTAACGTTTTGCGAACCTAACAAAGAAAGATTTTCTCTAGTCTACCAGTTGGTAGTTCCGGTTAAATGTTATTTAAAATGTATTTTAACTGCGATTTGCGATCTTCTGCCCTGAACAGTAATACAATTAGAATTTGGTGAATTGTGCCGTGGTTTGCGTAAAGACTAGAGCACCCGCCTCCCACCTATAGATGATGCGAGTTAGATTCCAGGTGGAGCTGGTCATAGCAGTTTCGCGCTTGGGAACCATGTCGGACGATGCCGTTGGTCGGTGTTTTTTATTTTGGTGTCTCCTGTTTCCCCGCCCCCTTACATATTCTGGTGCTCTACCAACGCAGGGTTCCGTTTCATGATATCTTTCAGGATTTAGCAGATGCATGCGAGCTCCTAGTCAGACCTTCTGCCACTTGGTATACTCCACACACGAAATTTATTATTATTAAAAATTCCAAGTATTTGTTACATGCAGGTGGTTTGAAATTGTATAAAACAATACACAATGCTATATATTGACTACAAGTTAAGACTTTTATTAACAATTTTAAAAAATTCCGACTCACAGGATACAGAACTTCAAATCGATCAGACCAGTAGAATTACTCACATTCCCTAAAAAAAAATATATATAAAAGAGCTGATGATCTTTAAACGGCTTAACATATTTCCTTGAATTATAGCTAAGAACACTCTCGATCAAGTCAGCTATAAAACAAACAAAACACCGCATCGGTCATTCGTTTAGGAGGTGCGATTCCACAGACACACAGATTCACAGATACACACACAGACACGTCAAACTTATAACACCCCTCTTATTGCGTCGGGGGTAAAAACTACAGGAATAAGTCACGCATATAAACAATTGGAGTACAATAAACAGCATGCAGATTAGTTATAATAAAACATTTTGTGTAGCCTTTACTCGCAAAATAAACAGGATGTATCATTAATATAAATTCAATGAAAGTACAATAGAGAGAGAGAGAGAGAGAGAGAGAGAGAGAGAGAGAGAGAGAGAGAGAGTAGAATATATACAGGACCTAGGAGAAATGCTTGGTAGTAAAATTATCGCACGATATTTATTAATAATATTAATATTAAAATTCCAAGTGTCTATTGTATTCAGATAATTTGAAACTGTATGAAACAATAAACATTGCTATGGATTGTCAAAAACCACAGAAAGACATTATGCTTATAAACAATTCGTGTACAAAAAAACAGCATGCAGCTCAATTATAATAATACATTTGCATATCCTTTGATGAAAGTATAATAGAGAAAGTAGAATATGTACAGGACCTAGGAGTAATACTAGATAGTAAAATATATCCACTTTACCATATTTGCACACTTATAACCAAATCATTCAAAAACATGTTAATTTTTTGTATAGAATGGAAGACATCACACTCACATAAGCAAATCTTGTGTGTGAGTGCTACTAGACAAATTATTTTCTATAGCTGCGGTAAATAATGTAAGAAAATATTATCTGGTATAAATTAATTTGAGAACAAAAATTGAATGCTGCTTCAATCAAACAAAAGTAAGAATGTGGATGATCTATGAGAAATGGTTTTGTGAACTAAGGGAATTGATAAATTTTGGTTAAATTAATATCGAGTAGAATATATATGAGATAAATACTGCACTGGTAACTTTTTGTCCAGGAAATTGACTAGTATGGTTCTAATATACAATTATCTGATATTGCATTCTCTCAAACGACTGAAAAGTTCCTTCGATGGATGATTAAAAGTCTTTTTAAACACAGTTTTTAAAATAACTTTTTGTATTAAAATTAGTGGCTTGATTGCCGTTTTGTTCATACATCCCCATGCTAATATACCGTACAGCAGAACAGATTGAATAATGGCTACATAAACCAATCTAATTTATTCAATTGATAAAACAGAACTAAGTTTAAGAAATTTATATATTGTTTTACGAATTTTTTTAGTTAAGTAAGAAACATGCCTGTCCCATTTTAAATTACAATCTAACATAACACCTTAATACTTTGTTTCCTCTACTCTTTCTATGACATTACAATTACAGTTTGCATTTAATTGACTACAGTTATGTATTTTGAGTTGTTGGTGTTCTTTTATTTTTTATAAAATATGTGACTACATTTTAAATAATACCTTATTCGATACTATGTATATACTGTAGTTGAAACCAGGTTAGGAAACGGATATGAAGTATGGTGCTCACTCACATCTACTGACTACTCGAATTGAAAATATTTAAATGAAATTGATTAAATATATCTATAATAGCAAATCTTTTGATAATGCAATCTCCTACTCAAATAATAATACTCAACCACTGCATATCAGACGGTTTGGTGCCGAAATTCTATTTATAATTAACTCCTTTATAAAAAAACTGAAGTGCTCAGCTGTAAGCAATAATATAGCCCTAAGAATATCCCAATATAGTCATCGGATTAACGATACATTCTTTTCCAACACAGATAACATTTTAATGCTGCGAAGCATTCAAAACTGCAACTCCAATAGTAGGAATTTCGACCCCTGTATTAATAAAAGAACTAAATACATAAGAATATCCTAGACAAAATGACTTTAATTCAATTCAAGTTAGAAAAATTTTTTCCTATGAGTAGCTATGTATATGTCCTGTGATTTGTAGTCATATATATTGTTTGTAGATTTGTGTTAGTTCGATGTGTGTTTTCTGCGTAGATGTATTGTGCGTCTGTGTTTGTGTATCTGTAGTATGTGCAATAGTTTTGTATAGTTGTGTAGTTAAATGTATTTGTATGTGTCTCCCTGTTATTTTCCTCGGATGTTGGGAGGCAAATTAAGTCATAAATACATAATTAATTAATAATAAATATCATTGTCTATTTAATAACTTGAAACATTTTTCAGTAGGCCTACATAAAAAAATGTTAATATGTCTGCAGATAAAAAAGATACATGTGTTATAAATATTGAAAATAAAGATAAAAAGATGTTAAGTTTTTAAGTTGTTGGGTCGTGTTATTTTTGGGTTTATATACATACAGGAAATTTCTTTATAGTTGCCAAATATTGTAGGGATGTGTTCCTTACACAAAAATAAGATAAATGTTTATATGAACATAGGTCAGAAAATCAGTGGAGTGCGAGGAATTTAAGGATGTGTCCTCATACATGAATGGTATGAAAAATTACATTGTCAAAAAAATATACGTTAAAGCTTTTTACATTAAAATTCGCATAAAAACTCATAATTAAAACACCCAAAATTTATAAAATCCTATTTGAATTCGTAAAACTTATATCCGGGATTTGTCCTGGAAAAAAGTTAAAATAATTAAATAATTAAATAATGGTTAGTCGTACGACCAAAATTGCACAGATAAAAATTAAATAACCCAACAATTACAATGACATGTCCCAAATTCAATAATATCCACTTTAAGCTTTTACCTAATTTTCCGAGATTTGTCCCGGAAAACTATTTAAAAATTAAAAAACCAAAAGAATTCGTTTATTGGTGCTTTAAATTTCGGGATGTGTTCCCTGTAAAAAAAAAACTAGAAAATGTAACTGGACTTGAGTTAGGGAAGTATTTATTTCAAACTTACATGTGTATTAGTAAATTCATAACAACAAATCGTGTGTACTTTGTTGGCCACGGCATGAGCTTTCAGTTGTCAAAGTTCTTACCCCAAATTTAAATAAAAGTACCACGAAAATTGATTGGAAATCTAGCGGTACAAAATTATTTAAAGTTGGTCTAGGCAATTAGACTCACCCGTGTTTATTTATTACTACTTACTTTTTATGTTTATATATTTCCGTTTAGGTTGTGAGAGAGCAAATTTTGGCTATGTAGTCTACAAGAAATATGTTTGTATATATTGTTTAAGTATTGTGAGTGATTCGACAATGATAATAACACTGATATTAAATTTGTTTTAATTTCTACGGTAGGCCCTACCACAAAAAGTGAGCATTTTGATAGTCTACTACTTGAAACTTAAAATATACTGCTCTATGATCTGATAGTGCAGAACTAAATTAAAGGCAAACAAGAAACATAATTGTATTATTGCTTGTAAGTATTGTTTTATTTTTTATTTTAGTTTAAAGATGTTTGTTTGCATTGTTGTATGCTCTTGCAACTTCAGTTAGTTATAACTAAATTAAATGCTATTATTAAAACTTATTAGATGTCAAGTAGAAATAAGAAAAATCTAGAAGTAAGTAAGTACATGTTCATTTATTTTTAGTAAACACCTGAATTGTTACAACAATTTTGGGCGTACCTAGGACAGTTAAAAAGTTTTTTGATATTTGTGAAAAATTAACGACTATTTTTTTAAATCCGTTATTGTATTTCTTTTTGTATTTCAGTATTTTTGTATATATTTTTTACTTTATTTTGCAAACTTCTCATTGAATTTTTAAAAATGTTAATATGTTAATAGTTCTGGCCGCAACGTGAGGTCAGTTTTAACTTATATTTTTACATTAAGATCTAAGTTAATTAATTTTCATAATATAGGCACATTTAAAGTAATCATAGTGTTTAGTTTGTAAAACACGTACATTTGTAAAACGGCCCTTGGCTGAATATGTCGTGCATAAAATTAATAAATAAATAAAATAAATAATCTTAAATTTTTAATGAATATATTATTACCTTAACATCTTTACAGTAGGCTATTGATTACTGTAATATGAAATAATTTTCTGTTAACATTACCACCTAAACCTAGTAAGATTAATGTGCAGCCAGTATTGAAAACAAATTACCTAGTTGCCTGAGATCTAAAAATAACCAAAAAAAAAAAAAAAATCACAACAAACTTACGAATTTATTGGATTCATGTACCGTAACTGTTGACATGTTTTGACTGTCGGCTGGGAAGCACATGGTGGCGGAAAGATACACAATGTGTTTGTTTTCATTGTTATACTGTCTTATGATCTATCAAAAATTTAATTCTTATACGGTATGGACTGTATTTCAAGAACTTCAGGAGAGATAGAATGTGAATCAAATATTTATAAACTATATTATCCAAAGTTGTTGTTGTTGTAGGCTTACCATTCTAGAAGATTGCACGATAGTTAACTAATTCATTACTGTTTAATATTCGTATAGTTACGTAACCGATTTTAACAATAAGGGTTTATTTGCACACACTTTCAGAAAAAAATAGACTTATTAAGTTATGCTGCTAACGTCTGTTTTTTTTTATAATGGAGTGAACATAACTGTGTCCTTATAAGCTTCATACTGTAATTCAATTCAGGTTGAGCTACACATTTTACACGCAAACAGACACTGAAACTTCCCACATAATTTTAAAAAATTCTGTTTCCTATAGAAAGGCTTACCGCATACAAAACTGTTATATGTTCCTGGCGTAATAGAGTAACCATGAGTAGGCCTACGGGAAACCATACACAGTAGTAAAATAATTTAAAACAAAAAAAAATTAGATATACGTGAGAGGCGATGAAAACACATTCTGATCCCATGAGCGTTGCGACCATATGATAATAACAACATTAAAAATATTAAAAATAATAATACAAGCCTCATGATTAAAATTTTTGTAGTGTGATTCTTTCTGTACATGTTTAACATGAAATGCTCGTAATGAGTATAAATAAGTGAGACATATACTATCTGTGTGGAAATCACTGCAATTAGTGATTCTTAAAATGGCACGAAACAAGGCCGTGGTGCTGTAAGAAGTCTAACCAATCGCCTCTCACCACGGCAATACGTGTTTGGTTTCCGGTGTGGTTGTCCTCGAATTTCCAGTGTGAGAAACGTGGCGTATTTTGCCGTTCGCTGTGATGGGGGAGGGTGTGTTTCTTGCAATTCTCTCGTTTCCTACACAGCTGCTGAGACTCGCCTCTTGTTATACTAACAAGCGCTGAAAACCTCGTTATTAAAACGTGACCAAATATATCCAATTTACTCTTAACATCATTATCAACCACTCACTCTCTAAAACTGCATTAGTGAATATTCACTGGATCACGCTGATGGATGGAGTAGTTTCAACAATTTGAATCAATTAAAATAGTCACTATTTAATTAGTGAACATTCACTGATTTCCTTTAAGAATGCCAGCATCTCACAAGTGAATCAGTGATTATTCACAGTTTTTTCCAGTGGTTTTCGAGAACAGTTTTCACTTATTGAATCAGTGAAAAATTACTGGTAAATCTGCGGACATTCACTAATTCACTTGATAAATGTTGGCACTCTTTATCGGAATCAGTGAATAGTCACCGTTTTCACAGTGGTTTATCAATGATTAAATTTTTTGAAACTTCTCCCTCAATCGGCATGAATCAGTGAACATCCACTAATTCAGATTTAGATAGTAAGTTAAACCAGTTAACGTGACACTAATAAAACTAATTAGTTTTTCGTAACTTCGATCATTTTCTAATTTTACACAGATTTTTTTTGTGATGGTTTGAACAAGCGAGCTCAGTGTTTATGAGGCCGTTATTTGAAACCGGTTAAAACTATTCTATACAATCAACTATAAATCTATTAATTTTTAATTAATTCTATTTTGCGAAATTATTTTGAAATTTAACACAATGGCAACGTATAACCTATAAAACAAACCGCGTGACTTTTCCCGAAAAAAAAAAAACTAATTTTACCTGTATTTGCTTCCATCATGGATTCCTCAAACCATTTCAATCAAAATTCGTAGAATACGCCATACAATATAGCAATCATGGTTTTATGTTTATATGACGTTGTGTGTCAACTGAAATAAGGCGACGGTAATTTGGCGTATGTTTGAGTAACTCTGCATGATCTCTGGATAACTGCTGTGTTTATCCCCACAACGTTAGTAAAATAACACAGCATGTAATTGCTGTACAATGCCCATGCATCAGTAAACTATGTTTTTATAAACGTGAGTGCGCTGGTAGAAGTTCACTAGGCTGGACAAAAGTGAGTATTACCGTCAGTAAGATACTAGCCCTACTAAACGTGCATTTTATATCCTTATCTATGAAAATACTAGCTGGTGCCCGCAACTTTGTTTGCGGGGTTTTCAACTTAATGTGACAATATTTCTGAAACAAAATTATTTGAAAAGTGCTAAATGGGGCAAAATTATATTATGGGTAAAAAATGTAGGTTTTAGAAATATTTAGAAAAGGAAAATTGTCCCACAATTTTATTTGGTACTCCGTTCTGCCTCTGTACCCCGTTTTGCATCCCACCTCCAACTAAAGTATAATTTGTTTTGGCAGAAACAACTTACAAAAGGTTATTTGTTAACTAAATTATTTTGGTTTCCTTTTCTGTTCCTCTGCCTTTTTTTGCCCCAACCCAATTTTTTTAACGGAATTTCATCGCAATCGAATGACTGGTACATAACCGCATAGAAGATGAACAAACTATAATTAATGATGAAGCTAGCAGTCCGCCCGCGGCATTACGAAGACGCGGCTCCAGCCCGGAAGCCAAACGCCCTCGTTTATTATTCGCAATAGCGTATGTTTATTCAGATTAAAGTCATCTTTGTACCCCAGATAAGTAGCTCGGCCATTTGGTGATAGGATAACCAAGCTGCAGATTGAGTTAACTCTACAGAAGGTTAAGTATAGCTATAGCTAAAAACTGTCTTAACTCTATCCCTGCCACTATTTATTACTGTCCCGAACCTTATTTATAGTCATAGAAGCGGAAGTATAAAATGTGGTGAAGTTGTCATAGCAATGTCATCTCAGCATGACGATTTCCGTAAATGTCACTCTCGATTTTGGTAATATAGGAAACTTGACGAACCCTGACATCCTTCCATCAAGCACCAACACTTTGCTGCTATGCACTTATCAAATATATACAATATATCCGTGGTTTGGTAGAAAGTAATACACAAGTAGAGATCCAACATTTTTGCGAGTTCGGCGGTTTGTCGGCTGAACTCCACAGTCCTGTTTACATCGTGTCTTCAGTTATCAGTTGATTGGCTGCTGCTCCAAAGAGTGGCTAGCGCTGTTGGTTTTCAGACCTACTGTAAATATTTCATGAACTGTGACTATATATACGTGAATTTCACAGATATAATCTAGGCAGTAGTGGCCGGTATATAAGTGCGTAAGTGCTCGAGAGCACCCAGTTTTCTGTGAAGCATTTTTATAATATACTAGCAGTCCCCCGCGGCTTTGCTCGCGAGTATTATTCGTAACTGATAATATTTACATTAATTGAAAAACCTCTTTGTACACAAGGTTGGTACTTCAGTCATCAAGTGTTAGAATGTCCAAGCGGCTAGTTGAACTAATTCTGCAGCAGGATAAGTAGCTATAGCTGTCCACGCGAAAAGTAGTCTTAAGTTTGTCCCTGCCACTAACAGCGACTTCGCCTTGGCCTTATTTATAGCCCTGCCTATTTGACGTTGTGGGGTAGTTACAGACACCTAAGGTAAGAGGTTAATCGAATGAGAAACATCTGTTAACCCTGTGCACAACCATTGGTGACGGTGCCCTCAATTATATATTTTCAAAATATTCACTTTAACTTTATCGACATTACAAAGTTTCAGAGGGTAAAGGTTTCGCGGAAACGTATTTGGTGCCCCAAACCTGAGATTAGTGAGATTCTATATCGTCGGTTTACTGCCGAAAGTGACAAAGTCAAAATGAGATAAAATTATAACAAGTAGATCTATACAGAACTAATCAGCCTACTTTCCTTTAGTGTATATTTTGATAACAGAAATGTTTGCTCAAAGGCTGTAGGGGGAGGAGTTATCTTAGGGTTTTAGAACACACAGAAAAGAATGCCAACGAAAGTAATATGATGAAAAACTCAAAAATTAGTAAACATACTGCAACATTTAAATTTTGTGTA